>PVJS01006209.1:0-60894 GCA_004027185.1 Glis glis | reverse complement strand
ATAAAAAAAATAGGGCCGGGGGTGTAGCGCGGAGGTAGAACGCACCTGGGTTCAATCCCCGGTACCGCAAAAAAAAAAAAAGAGGAAGCTGGAGAGGCTATATTAATATGAGACAAAGTGGGCTTCGGATCAAGGATTATTACAAGAAAAGAAGAGAAATCTTGCATAATGAGTAAAGATTGCACTCACTACGTAGGCATAGCATGATGAAAATGTTAATGCACTTAAAATAGAGTTTCAAATGGCATGTAGTGAAACCTGATAGAACCAAAAAGAGAACTAGACAAACCCACAATTATAGTTTGAGACATCTTTTCTCAGTAATTGATAGAGCAAATAGAAAAATTGTTCAAGATACAGAGGTCTAAAGAATGTCAATCAACTCGACCTAATTACCAATCATAGAATACTCCCATCAATAGCAGCAAAGACGTATTTTTTAGTACAAAGCATTCCCATATATCCCTCACCAAGTTTCTTCTATGGTTAATATTTTAAATTATCAAAATACGTTTGTCATAACTAAGCAACCAATTTGGGTCCATTATTATTAACTAAATGTCACACTAGATTCCAGTATCACTCAGTTTTCCACTCACATACATTTTCTGTTCCAGAATCACATCCAAGGTGTTACCTTGTACTTAGCGGACATGTCTCCAGTGTCTTCTGGTCTGTATCAGTTTCCCTTTCTTTCCTGACCTTGGCAGTTTTGAGGAGTACTTGTCAGGTAATTTCATAGAATGTGCCTCAATTTGAGTTTTTCTTATATATCCCTTTTGATTATACTAGGATTATATACTTTGCAAAAAGCAAAGGTGGTTCCCTTTTTATCCCATCATGTCAGAAGTACATGCTAACAATAGGACTAAGTCGGGCATGGTGGCGCACGCTTGTAATCCCAGTACTTGGGAGGCTGAGACAGGAGGATCCGGGTTCAAGGCCAACCTCAGCTGCTTAGTGAGGCCCTCTGCAACTTAGTGAGACCCTGTTTCAAAATAAAGAATAAAAAATAGGGCTGGGGGTGTAGCCCAGAGGTAGAATTCCCCTGGGTTCAACCCCCGGTATCGTAAAAAAAAAAATAGGATAACTAAGGATGTTCACCTTGTTCACATGACCAATGTAGTGATTGCTAGTTTTCTTCACAGTAATCTCGTTTTTAACATACTCTGTTCTTTGGAAATGTCATTAGGTGTTGTTCACACTCAAGGGGGGAGAGGTGGGAGTAAACATCTCTTGAAGGGGAAAGTATCTACATACATTGTTTGGATTCTCATATAAAAATACCTGTCTCTTATTATGTTAGTCAGATTTTCATCACTGTGACAAAACAGCTGAGGAAACAACTTGAAGTAGAGTCAGAGGTTTTAGACCACAGTTGGCTGACTTCATTGTTTCTGGGCCTATGGTGGACAGATCATGGTGGAAGAGCCTGGTGGAACAAAGTTACTTACCTAGGAAGTAGAGAGAGGCCAGGGACAGGATGTACTCTTCCAAGCCACATCCCAGTGACCCAGTGACTTTCTCCAGCTAGGCCCTGCCTCCTACAGATTCCACCACCTCCCAATAGTGCCATCCATCAGCTATGAACCCATCAATGGACTCAACTATTGATGAGGTCAGAGCCAATCACTTCCCATCAGCACCACCTCTGAACACTGCTACTCTGGGGACCAAATCTTCAGCACGTGAGCCACTTGGGGACATTCTAGATCCCAAACATAAAACTATTCCCTATTTATTTAAACCATTTACATATATCACTATGGATTCTGGGATAGTTATTTTTGCTTAGATTACAACTGACTACTTAGTATGGATAGTATGTTTATGTTAATTATTAGGAAAATATTAATACCAATTATTGCACTGTCATTAATTTTGATTGAAGTCACATCAAAGAGTACTTGTGTCAAAAGTACCTTGTCATTGTTTTCTAGCTGATTAAATGGCTCCTGAAATAGAATTAAATAGAATTAAATTGAATGACCAATTTTAATTTTAAATATGAGATTCACATATAAAATATAATGTAAAAATGTTTCATCTTTCTATTTCTGAAATATTTCATCTGTTTTCAATTTTATTGATTAGAAGAATCTTTGAAAATCAGAGAATTACCTAATATTAATGTCAATATCATTACTAATACATACAAGACCAGATCTTTTTCATGCTGTTACAAATAAAATGAAACCCAGTTTTCACTTTAATATATTTTAATTTTTGTTTAAACTGGATTACAAAATTCTTATTAGAAGAGCAAAAGGAGTACATGAAGCTCAAACTTTTTTGATGCATATTGTTTCAACTTAAAACACTTCTGGACAAAATAACATATGCTTTGCTATTTTATTGCCAAGTGTCTGATATATATGCAATCCTTCTTTCATGTCTACAATAGAGACTACACAGTAAAATGAATTTCAGCATATATCTCCATTTTAAATTCTTTTAACATTTACATTTTCCATATACTTGATGCTCCACTGCATTATGCTTGGGGAACTCAGTTGTCAGGAATTGGAGGCAAACTGAAAATGTTCTGACCTGAATCCTGCAGAGCTGTAGTGGAAAGTATCCACGCAATTTCATAATAAGACATTCATCTTTCCTAGAAAATTAACTCTAAAATCTGCAGAAGGAGAATATAAACAAATAAATTACTTCAAATCTAACAAAATTACTCAAAAACACATGAGAATTATCTAAATTTTCAAGTGTAAAGTGAATCATAACAGCTAAAATTGAGAAAGATACTCATTGCTATTTGTTTAGTAAGGGAATAAAATAATTTTATCATCAAGTGAAAAATGAATGCAAATATTCAGGAGTTATCTCCTGAAAACGATCAGAATTACTTCATAGTTTTTTGTTAATATCCTTTCCTGATCATGTTATGTGTGCTGGAGATCAAAGATACAAAAAATATGCTTCCTATCATAAATATGTTTTATAAATACATACATTAATATGTACTTTAAATTACTCTTCAAATTTATTTTTAATTAAGGTCTGATTAAGTACAATTCAAATGTGTAAACTGTTTAAAGATATCTGTTTATATTTATATCCAGGATAATTTAATTTTAACTGACAAATATTATTATATATTTTTATTTTATACAACATGCATTTGAAATATTTATAAGTTTAAGATATCTATTGCACAAGGAGACTGTATTTAATACTTATGTATTGTTTTCTTAAAAACAACTAAGAAAGTGTTAGCAACACTCAAAAATGAAGTGATCAAATGCATATATTAATGGTGTACATATATTCTCCATGAAAAAGCTTTAGACATAGATTCTTATACTTTTCCTGATAAATTTTTCTGCAGTGTGGTAGAGCATCACAGTGGTCAATCAGCTGCATCCAATGTCTGTCCGATCCAAATGCAGAAATTTGGGCTGACATATGGATGATTTTTCAAGCATGGAGAATTTCATTTTATGTATTTTATGCATCTATTCTGTCTTATTTTTCCACAATGATTTTGTTTTTGCTTCAGTTTTTCACACCAAATTTTATATCTTGGATATGATGAACATAACATAGTATCATTTTAGTTTTTCTCTGTTGCTGAATTTAGATAGCTTATAAATCAGTAAGCAAATTGATAATACCATGTGAAATTATAGACAGTATGAGTTTTACAGTGATTGTGTACTCTATTTCACTCATATTTTGGCTCTATTTATTCCAGTAGTAGATCAAACAGTAACACTTTATGGCATTACATAAGGTTAAAGAACCCAATTGCATTAATTACTGGAAGACAATGAAATTCACTTCCAGACTTAGTTGTAGTAATGTGAAATTAAATATAATTATTTTG
This sequence comes from Glis glis, assembly GCA_004027185.1. Lineage (NCBI taxonomy): Eukaryota > Metazoa > Chordata > Mammalia > Rodentia > Gliridae > Glis > Glis glis. The sequence continues at coordinate 57,053 of PVJS01006209.1, read as the reverse complement.
TATCAATGCAAAAGTCCAAACTGGCAGACATCTATGTGTTTGCATGTGTATTATTATAATAAATTTAGACAAATTGTGAAACCCTTTAGAATAATGATCTAAGGTAGGTGTGAAGGAAAGTAATCCCTCACTGTACCCATTTTATTACATAGCTTATTCATCATTCACTTATTCATTCACCAAGCTTTTATTGAGTAATCTTTGTATGGCATGTACTGGATACCTAGAATTATCCTTCAACCCAGTTTCTTCTCTAGAGTAAGATCAGTAAAAACAATGCTCAAGAAACTTGTCCGGCTGGGATGTTATCTCAGTGGTAGAGGGCTGAGGGCAGGCTTATCCTGCACAAAACCCTAGGTTCCATGCCCAGAAATGCAAAATTATAACATAAAACATGCTCTTAATCCACACTGAGAAACAAGATTATAATTAACTAATGATCTATTATTAAGGTGATAATGACTTCACAAATTACTAGTTAAAAGTATTCTTTTTGTATCCTTGCCTCATAAATGTAATCATGAGAACTATATCTTGAATATCTAGAAAGAAATATTAAGCAACATGGAAACTAGAAATAGAACAAGAGAGATTTTTGAAATGTTCTTTTGGAAAATGTTGTTCAGAACTTCCATACAAATTGACTAATGGGTTAATATTTTAATTGATATTTTAAAAATAAAATTTACCATTTTATACAACAGGAAGAAAGTATAGAACTATTAACTCCCAAGTCAGTACTCATGTTGTGTGAAATATACAGACATCAATTAAATCTTAGTGATTAGTGGTGGTGTTCAGATCAAATATGTCTTATTGATTTTCTGCCTCCTGCATGTCACAATTATTGAGAGAAGTTTTGAAATTTCCAACTGTAATGGAGGATTCGTCTGTTTTTCCTTCCATTTCTATTATTTTTGTATCACATATGTAGATGTTCTATTAGTCACACAGACATTAAGAACTGTTATGCCTTTTCTTTGATCCTTTACTATTGACCCCCTTACCATTCTGTAATGCTCTTCATACCCAGTAATTTTCCTTATTTTGAAGTTTGCTTTGTTTGAAATTAATACATCTACTCCAACTAACCTTCTATCAGTGTTGGTTTGGCATATCTTTATCCATCCCTTATTTATCTGCATCTTTATATTTAAAGTGTTTTATTTGCTATATCTAGACTATTGATATTAAAAGTGATTAATGACAAACTTGGATTAATATCTACCATATTTTTGCCGGGTGTGGTGGTGCACACTTGTAATCCCAGTACTTTGGGAGGCGGAGACCGGAGGATGCGGGTTCACAGCCAGCCTCAGCTCGCTCTCTCTCTCTCTCTCTCTCTCCCTGTCTCTCTCTCTCTCTCTCTCTCTACTTAGTGAGGCCCTCTGCAACTTCGTGAGACCCGGATTCAAAATAAAGTATAAAAAATAGGGCCGGGGGTGTAGCACGGAGGTAGAACGCCCCTGGGTTCAATCCCTGGTACTGCAAAAAAAAAAAAAAAAAATATATATATATATCTACCATATTTTTTACAGTTTTCTGTACATTATCCTTGCACTTATTTAGTTTTTTATTTTTCTTACACTGTATTCCTCTTTTCTCTTTCTAATTTGGCATGGAAAGATTTCAAGAGTCTTCACTTCTGTCCATAGAAGAAAAAAAAGCTGAATAAACTGAAAATAAACAGCTTTTCTTAAATATATCATAGATCTGTGGTCACAGAGCAAACCACAGTCCCTCAAATCAAAGAGACAGATGATACAGAGTATCATAACTTACCTAAATAGAAGCTTAGAAGGGAAAAATAGCACCTCAACCAAAAATGGGCATAAGAAAACCTAAAGAGATTTCAAAGTTTGGTGTGGATAGTTTGAGCTAAACTTTCCAGAGGTTCCCATCTTACAGGGACCCAGACTTCTGTAAGATTTACCTTCAGCGGATTGCCAAGTTCTCACAGTGAAGATCAGGGAGATTTCTCCTCTCAGGGGAAAGAGAAAAGTAGCCATTTAGATGTATGTCTACAATATTAGGTTCTTCTTAACAATGTCTTCCCTCAAGAAAAAAACAGAAACAAAAAATATTTTGCCAGAGAAAAACTTCATTACGAACTGAGTCAAAGAGACTTATTTAAATGAATCAACAGGAACAGATTCTGGATAACTTAGTAAGAAAAACACATTTTAATTGGAATAATGTGATAATATAGTACAATTTTTCAAAAAAAAAGAATTGAAGAATATTAATGAGAAATAACATGGTAGCTGGAAAGGTCCAAGATTCATATCAGTCTTCAAAAGTGTAATTTTACCAGATGAATCCATTCCATTTTGGCATCAATTAAATTTCAGATTCAAATTTTTTTAAGTCAAAGCACCTGTCTGACTGAACCAAGATCACATTCCTGTCTCTCAACTAGTGAAAAAAAAAGTCATTGTCTAATAGTTGTCAGGAAAATATTGGAAAACAGACAGTGTCGACACACAGGAATAATCACAACCTCATTAAAAAGAGTAGTGTTTAAACATAACGATATAACTGATAATGCAGAGACTTCTTATGTTCTGGGTTTCCATTCACTCTCTTGGAAAATCTAACATAATGTATTCCTTTATTTTTCTCATGTATTCCATTTGTGAAAGTCGGACAATAATTCCAACTATTCATGGTTGATGATTTTTATAAGATATGATCAAGAACTTCTTTTAGATAGTTTTGAGTTCAGATTTTTAATATTTTTGGAAAAAAAAGACAAGAAATGAAACTAATTATTAAAAATAGATGTCATTTGTCTAAACAAGTATTATTTTATTTTAAGGCAAGTCCCTAAGGCCTAGCTATAAAAATAGACTTTATAGCTATTAGGTTATTAATGGATGGTCTGGAGTGCAATTTGCTGCTTTTGATGCTATCTATATGCTCAGTGGGTTTCATAGATTGCTATCATTTATTCATCAAGAATTCTAAAACCAAATCCTGTCTTCACATCAGTCATGGGTGAATATGGTCACTGGCCTGTTTAATTAACTGGAAAACACTAATGTATCAAGATTAATAGAAATGAAACTTGCATTTTATATACTATTTCTCAGTGGCAACATAGATACGATTGCTCTAAAGTGTCCAGTAAAAATTCAGAACTCATAAGAGATTATTAAGAATATATACCTCCCTCAGAAACAAATATTAAAGTATCCTTTAAAAATAGCCTACCTGAGGCAGACACAGGGGCACACATTTGTAATCCCAGTACTTGGGAGACTCAGACAAGAGCATAGCAAGTTTGAGGCCAGCCTCAACAACTTTGGGAGACCCTCAGCAACTTAGCAAGACCCTGTTTCAAAATTACAAAAAAAAAAAAGGCTGAGAGTATAGCTATGAGGTAGAATGCCCCTGATTTCAATAGCAGTACCCCAAATAAAAGACTATTTGTGCTAAAAATTCATTTTTACTTTTTTTTTTTTTGCAGTACCGGGGATTGAACGCAGGGGCGTTCTACCTCCACGCTACGCCCCCAGCCCTATTTTTTTATGCTTTATTTTTGAAACTGGGTCTCACGAAGTTGCGGAGGGCCTCGCTAGGTAGAGAGAGAGAGAGAGAGAGAGAGAGAGAGAGAGAGATCGCGCGCGCGCGCACGCGCATGCGCACTGAGGTTGGCCGCGAACCCGGATCCTCCGTTCTCCGCCTCCCAAAGTACTGGGATTACAAGCGTGCACCACCACGCCCGGCCTCATTTTTACTTTAATACTGGATGTTTTATGTTTTATCTCAAGTATTCTGTTACTATGCCTTTGTATAATGAAAGGCCATATGAAATGGTCAGATGTTTATACCTTTGAGCAGTTTCTTCTTTCTTCACATCTTTGTTATTAAATGAAAGAGTGAATGGATAACATTGATTCCTTTAATAACTTTCATTTTATTCTTACAATGTTCCAAGTACCTTTTTTAGGTGTGAAAGTTATAACTATAAACGTTTATACTTCTTCCTGTCAAATAGCTTTCTTATATGTGGAAACTAGAGAGATATTGGGAAAAAAAACAGGACTTCTGATAAATGAGGAGAGACACCAGTAGAATAGTGGAAGGGCTTTTGAAGAGGGAGGTGGGGAAGGGAGAAGGGAGATTTGGTAAAGGAAACAGTTCAAACCATCCTATGTACATACATGAAGTCGTCAATAGCAGTTTCAGAATTATGAACAGGAAGGGCGAGGAAGCAGGGAGGAATCCTGAAAGAACCACACCAAATGCAATATGTATATATATTTTTATCATACTGAATATTATAATGTATAATTACAAGGCAGCAATAAAAGTATATTAAAAAGATTATGAAGATATTATGGAATTTCCAAAAAAGAAACCAAAAGATATGACCAAATCAAACAAAAGAAGTTGTGATTTTTCATCTTTACCAAAACTAGGGCATATTCTTGAACCAATAAGCAGTTGGAAATAAATCCTGGAGGGGTGACACTAATTCTCCTATGCCAAAAGTGACAGGTAACTCTTCCTCATATCCTATAACTTACAGAGACAAAAATAGGTGTCTCATGATAAGAATCTGTTCTCTGGGAGCCTATTTAAAACAATATAAATCAAAACTTTCTGAAATTGTGTCACCTATCCTGAATGGGCAAGAGCATGATTTTTCAATCAGAATATAGTAATTAAAAAAACATGCAAAGCATGTTTTGCTTGCTTGCTTGGTTGGGTGGGTGTATTAGTTTGCTGTGTCTGCTGTGACAAAAATATCAAAACTGAATGGCTTTATCACAATAGAAATATATTGTCTTGCAGTTGTGGAAGCAAGATGTCAAAAATTAAGGCACTGTCAGGGCCAGGGCCCATGTGCATTCTGTAAGAGTGACTCTTCCTTTGCCTCTTCCTAGCTTCTCTTGGCTTGCCAGTAATCCTTAGCATTCCTAAGCTTGCAGCAGCAGCACTTCAAACTCTGCCTGTGTGATCACGTATCGTTTGCTCTCTGTGTGTTCTTTGCTTTGTATTTTCGTCTTCTTATAAATATTGTAGTCCTATTGGATTAGAACTTAACCTAATGACCTCATCTTAACTTGATTTTATCTGGAATGACTCTATTTTCAAATGAGGTCACATTTACAGATACTGGGGTTAGGCATACTATAGGAAAATAGGTTTTATTCAAAAGGAGCTGCTCCCTAATGGTATGTCTGAATGAATCCATCATTTCAAGTTGGGATGAGTATGTGTATCATCATATGCCCTTATGATAAGGAATAAAACATCTTAACATTTATTTTAAGAAAGAACAGAGCAAAAATTTTAAAGTAAAGAAGGTATAAATTTATAATGGTTAAAGCGGATACCAAAAAAATGAAATAGAAAAGAACATATTGCAAAGAATAAATTCATCAAAAGCTGGTTGATGTGCCTGATTAAAAATAGAGATCAAGTAAAGCACTAAATTTTAAGAATAAAAGAATATTATACATAGCAAACTTCATAGATTATAAGGTAATGCAATCTTCAACTTTAGGGCAAAAAGAAAAAAAACCTGAATAAAATAAATGATTGCTTAGCAGTAAACTACCATAATTAACCCAATAAGGACAAAGACCTTTGATAAATCAGTTACCACAGAAGCCTATTGTGAAGCTTATTGGAATTCTATTCTTAAAAATCATACTGACAGGGTAATTTTACAGGTGATTCTACTTATTTTATTTATTTATTATTTATTTATTTATTTTTGATACTGAAGGCTGAACCCAGGTACATTCTACTTCCAAGCTACACCCCCCAGCCCTATTTTATTTTTTATTTTGAAACAGGGCCTCACTAAGCTACTAAGAGTCTAAGTTGCTGAGGCTGGCATATAATGCATCTCACACCATTACATAAAATTCACTCAAAATATATTAAAGTTTTAAACTTAAGTGTGGACAAAGGGAATTTAGTTATAACCCCAGAAGCATAGAGAACCAAAACAAACTGGATGTATCATATAACATCAAACCAAAAAGCTTCTGCACAACAAAAGAGGCATCAGCATTGTGAAAAGACAGCACACTGAACTGGAGAATACGTTTGAAAACCATACATCTGAAAAGATATTAATATCCAAATTACATAGGAAACTCAAACAACTCAATAGGAAGAAAACAAACAGATTTAAAACAGGCAAAATAACTGAACAGACATTTCTCAAAAGAAGACAAATAGCCAACAAGCATATGAAAAAAAATGCTCAAAATCACTAATCAAAGAAAAGTGAACTAAAATCACCATGAGGGACCATCAAATCTGTTGGAATGGCTAACTATCAGAAAGGCAGAGATGCTGATGCTGGACAGGGTGATACATGCCTGTAATCGCAGTACTTAGGTGGCTGAAACAGGAGGATCACAACTTAGCAAAGCCCTCAACAATTTAGTGAGGCCCTCAGCAATTTAACAGGACCCTGTTTCCAAATAAAAATTAAAAATTAGGGCTGGGGTATAGCTTGGAGGCAGAATAGGTAGAATGCCCCTGGGTTCAATCCCACACACACACACAAAGATAAAAGGTAACAAATGTCCATGAATATGTGGAGAAAAACTTTGTTCATTGTAGGTGGGAATGTAAATTAGTACAGCCATTATGGAAAACAGTACTGTCATATGATCCAGAAATCCCACTATTGGATATATATTCTAAGAAATTAAATCAGCGTGTCAAGAAGATACTTGTACCCTCATGTTCATTGCAATATTATTCACAATAACTGAGATGTAGAATCAACAAAAGTTTTGATCAACAAATCAATAAAGAATGGACACACACAGTGCACAGTAAACTGAAAACATGTCTTATTATTCTACCTCAAGGGTGTGCCACATTCCATACCCATGTCTACAAGGCACTGTTAAGCACAAATAAACATATGTAATTGTTATCTTAAATCAGTATACCTTCATATCATGAAATATTGCTTTTATCAAAATTAATCTGTACATTTAAAGATATTTTAACTTGAGTCCAAAGATTATTCTAGTGCATTTTTGGTTTGGTATTATAAAATTATCTCAAATTTCATTTGACATTGTAAATACCAGCTAAAAAGTCAATGCTATTTGAAAATTAAAAATGTAATTGACTTGCCAGATATTAAAATATTTAATTAGCATTTTCAAATCAATATGATATTAGCATAGATAATTAGATAAGCAAGTCAGCAAAAAATTGATAATCCAGAAATGGACGGGAACAATAATGATAGTTTTATTATGTGAAAATAACTGAATAAATAGTTCATGCAATGAACTAAAATTAATTCCTGATGGAATTTTACATTATTAAAAGTATGTAATTAAAATTGTGTTGGTCTTTGAGTCAAACACTTCTCAGGCAGGGAACTGTGCTATCAGCTAAATCTAGAGACAGCAATACACTACAGAATCAACTGTTTGTGCTAGCAAGTTGGAGAGCATTCTGGAAATGTCACAAAGACAACAGATATATGAGGAATCATCATTTATGCTCACAGGTCAAATAGTGCAGATGGTGAAGTTCAGAACTCTTAGGTATACTTCCAATAACTGTACCTTTTCCTTAATATGAGAGAGACACCAAATAAAATATCCTTTCCTAAATGCTAAATGGGTATCAAAATCAGTATTTGCCAAAATTAAGACAAAAGTAAAATATCACTATTATTGGATAAAGTACAGATGTAAAAGAGCAAATAAATGTATTAAAAGAAGTATACTTCCATTATATAACAGTCCTTAGAACACCTTCAAAGCTGAAAAATTTGAAGCCCCACAAAAATTTCTCCATACTGACAGCTACCAGAATGCCATTGCTACTGTACACACTCGGCTTCACACTTTGCCACACTAAATAGATGCTCACTTTCCACTGAGGTACAGCTAGAATCAAGAAGTATTTTTCACCAGGATTGCTTGTACAGTGTTAGATGGATGGTGTTATGAAACAAAGGATCAATTTGCTTTGTGATAAAATTATGCATAAATTTTTCTGCATCTTAATTTTAATGTATGCACAAAACATGAGCCTGTTTAGTATAGGCTAAAAGATGGTTGATGTTCAGGTATAGCAAAAAAAAAAAGTTTGTTTAGCTATTCCTCTATTTGAAGTACCAAATGTTGCAGCCAAAGCAAAGTAGATTTTGCCTGAATTCTGATGCTGAACGTCTGGGCATTCCAAATGAAAACCCATCCAGGTTTATCCCCAAGTCTAATTTTACGGTGACTAAACAAATTAGGTGTAAAACATATCCCTACTCATGTGAAGAAAACTCAACTGAGTTTCAAATTAAAACTTGATTTGTCAAAAAATTACGCTTTGCTTCTCATGAAGACTTGTCCCACCAATCAGAGTTAATCACCTACTATAAATTATTAAATGTTAATATGTTCTTAGATTCATGTAATACCCTGCATGGTAATACATTGTTTATATACTTATCTCTTATCAGATTAATGATCTCATTGAGATAAAAAGAGCTCATGAAGATAAAAATACGTTATTGTTAAGCTGAGGAAACAAAATGGAGGATTTTACCTTCCTAGGAATGAGTCAAAGTGGTCTGATTATCCCATGTTAGGAAGAGACACCTTAAATGATGTACAGGCACCTGTCGCAGAAGTAAAGCAAAAATAACATAAGATTTGTAAATAAAATGTGAATATTCCTTAACATGACAGAACAATAGATAAGGGCAGAAGAATTCCATTTTGCAGCTCTTGAAGAGCCTAAACGCAGTCACTTGTCATAGGTAAAATGAATCCTCGCTCAATCTACCTTGCAATTTCCTGACAGAAGGGAGTGCTGGCCATCATATCATCTAGGAATTCCCTCATGTGCGTTAGTCTGTCAGCTGAAAAAGATTCAATTGATTATGACAGATGGGCATGAAGTCTGTCACAGTTCTGATGGACCAGGGATGGAAAAGCTTGATAAATGCTGAGAGACAGATCATTCCTTGATGATTATTTTTGTGGAGTCAATCGTCTGTGTACTGGGTACTTACTATAATCTGCTTGAGGAAAATAATTATTTCCTGCTAATTGGCATTCATTTTATTTCACTTTTGACTCAAAATGTCTATGATAATTTTGAGCCTGAAGTGATTACATATAGTAATACAGAAACACACCTTATCAATTACGTAGTCTATACTTATAAAAATTATTGATATTCCAAGGTTTATTTCTACTTTATGAATATCTATGTTATGTAATATGTATCCGAAATAGGGGGATATAGAAAAGATATAGTTTGATTATGACTATATCCAGTCAACATTTCACTGTCATTTTATATTAACCTAAGAACACACTTTGGCAAGGACTTCCATGAAGCTCCCATTTTTAAAAAAAGTCACTTGGGTCTGGCATGGTCGCACATGCCTGTAATCCCAGTACTTGGGAGGGTGAGACAGGAGGATTGCAGGTTTTAGGCCAGCCTCAGCAACTTAGGCTCTCAGCAACTTAGCAAGACACTGTTTTAGAAAAAGAAAATGAAAAGGGCTGTGGGTGTAGTTTGGAGTAAGAATGCCTCTGGGTTCAATCCCCAGTACAAAAAAAAGTCACTTAAAATTGCACTCACATGACCTTCTAATTTGTAAATTAACTTTATGAGTTGGGATAGTTAAATTAAGCACGGAGAGCTTATGCAAGAGGAAATGTGTTTTTTAAAATCTTTTTCCAATGCATGCAGTATACCAGGCTGGTGTTCTTCTGAGAAGAAATTTAGGAAGGAGACCTACATAAGCATAAATCTCAGTCTTACATATTTCAGTTTTGACCATTTGTCTATCTTGAAAAATATGTTCGTTATTACAGCTTGGAAATTCTGTTCACCACAGAATCATTATTTTTCAAAAAATTGTTTCCTTAATATTCATTGATATAGCCAAGTTTAAAAAAAAATTAACCCCCCCTCAGCCCCTGCTGCTTTTCTTTCTTAGCTTCACCTGCTGTACTGGTCCAGAACCAATTGCTTCTGCCCTCCCTGCTCCAATTGGTCCAACAGAGGGTCTCATGCCTTCTAATTAGGTTTTCTTGGATGCAGTTTTAGCTAGCTTCCATCTTGTTTGAAGTAAATAAGAGGCACTAGCCAGCTTTAATCTTCTTTGGAATGATGGCAGATGATGGGATGAAAAAGGAGAAGCCATAATCCTCCTTCCCTCTCAATTTTCCAGCAGTGACTCAAGCTCCCAAGTGACAATCCATAGTAACTATTCCTGGAGGGTAACCCCTGCCTCTGGACCTCCAATCTTCCTGTTGTCTCAGCAGTTTAGAGATTGCACTGTCTTTCTGCTACTGATTATCTCCTTAATTTTCTATTTTCCTTCTCAGCACTTTTATTACCTACGAATCAGTTTTCTACTTAATTACCTATATATTAAATAATTTGAGTGCTTTATATTTTTTCTGGGAAGATTCTGGATGACAGATATTCCAACTAATAAAAAAGTAGTAGTAGCTGCTTTGATTGGCATGTTGAAATGTACCTTAAAGCTACATAGTGTTTATGGTTCAGTGCTAGAATCAATTGTGAATGCATGCTATGGATAAAGTATCACATGTAATTGCTCACATGTCATTGCTCTATTAGACATGTCTTCTTCTTTATGCCACTTAGTATTATATTTTGCCATCTTAGGATTTCTTACCTCTGAAGAATTTCTTCTCTAAGAGAATGTGTTCATTTTTTTCCAATAATCTTCATTGTAAGCTTTTGAAACTCAAGATTCTCACTGGTTTATGACAACTTATTTTTCCTTGTAAGTTATATATTCTTAAAATCTGATATATAAAGACATAAAAACAATACATATACTCTGAGTGCTCATTAGTGGATGAATGGATAAAAAATTATGGTAGAGATTCGGAGGTAAGGACCCCTTAAATGAGCCTGTCTCTAACTTATCTTGGGGAGCTCTGAATTGAGCAGCATTCTGTATCCCACACTACCTTCATTGGAGGTAGGAACTAAAGACAGAGAAACCCAATAATACCCACAAGGTCACCTTTAAACACCTAGGCTGAATAAAGGAAAAAAACAACAAAATGGAGACGGGAGAACAATAGCTCGGACTGTGCCCAGGGGACCAGTGGTAACTCTAGAAGACCCAAAAAATCTTATAATCAGCAACCTGAGACCTACTTCACTGACAATGAGATCGCCAGCTACAGAATCACACATCCGCATGAGGACAGGACAGAGAAAGATGACCACATTCACGTCCCCATCCCTCCCAACCCATTTCACCATGAGCTAGGCAGCAGAGGTGAGTGCATGAACCCCAAGGAGGTGAGTGCAGTCGCCTCATGGGGTAACTGAAAAGAGACCATAAAAAAGGGATGGGAATACAGCAGACTATGGCAGCACACTGCACATAAAACTCTGAAGGAACATGCCAGGTTTGAAAGGTACAGACCAACCCAGCCTTCTCTGTTGAGACCGTGGACTCCCACATTTGCCTTAGGATGGACCCTGCACCTGGGGCCCAGCACTCACTGCCCACACAGACAGAGAGAAACACTGGGCAAGGGTCTTACTACAGGAGACCATAGCATTGGGGCCACAAACTGACTTCTTTGCTATAGGTTTCCGAGCAAGTGAGAATGCTTAAAATGTGCTTGAGAACCCACTGCAATCAGTGGACATTAATTGGCTGAAAGTATCCACACAGACCCGAGACAGATCCACAGGCCAAGTGCAAGAGTTTTTTTATTGTTGTTATATTATTTTCTCTTCACCTTTTTGTTCTGTATGCTTTTGTGTGTGTGTGTGTGTGTGTGTGTGTGTGTGTGTGTGTGTTTTTGCTGCTGTTCTGCACTGTGTATTTGTAGGTTCTTTTACCCTTTTCTCTTTCCTATCTCCTTCCTTCTCTCCTTTTTTTCCTCTTTTCTCTTCTGGGGCACAGGGGATTGAGACTAGGATTCCAGTGAATGCTGGGTAAGCGCCCTGGGCTACACTACCAACACCCAGCCTAGAACAGCCTCCTCCAAGCAACCAGCAGGGGCCAGCCCATCCTTGTACCTCCTTCCTAATCTGCCTCCTTAGCAAAGTAGGAGACAGAGAAGACAGGGGAGCAGGCTTAAACCAGAGCTTTGGAACAGCCTTCATATATCTTCTAAGCAAGCCTCAAACCAAGAAAAAAAAAAACTGGCAAGTAAACCTCCAAAACCACAAAGGAAATCAGCTCATTTCCAACCAGGAAATTTTATTCATTCCCAATTAAGCTACTCTTAAAATTCCTTTTTATTTTTATTTTTTCTCTTTTCCTCTTCCTCTCCTCTTGTGTGTGTACATTCGAGAGATTGTCCATGTTCTGCTTTGTCTGTTGCAAAGTTAGTGAACCTGTCTGCCAGTGCCTTGTATTAAATCCATTTCCTATCACTATACCTAAATATCCTAAAGTGGCTACTAGAATTCTCCTTTATTATCACTATTTCTAATCTTTACTATATATTACCTAATTACACTCAAACTCTTATTTTACATGATTCTATTTTCTACTTTATCCTATTCTTGCATCCCTTACTCTAGTCCCTTCCTCCTCACTCACCCTTTATCATTGATTACAATATAATTTGCCCTTGTATATACAAGCTGACTCCTCTAAACCCCTACTGCTGAGGTTGGACCAGACAGGTGAACCAAAAGGAAGGACTTACAGACACTAAGGAAAAACTAATCACAGCTGAGAGACAGAACCACCCAGCACCTCACACATTGAAGTTTAAAAACACACATGACACAAACTGCTCTGCCCATACCTCAGAGACAACTCCCTATTATGGAGGCAACAAATAGATCCCTGGACTTTAACACCTGGGACTCATCAACACAACCATTGCAGCGGGCAAAGCCCTGTAGTAACTGCAACCCAGTACTGGGGATCTACAGGCAGAGCAATAGTGAGGTGATAAAGGACACAAACCTCAAAGTCAGAATTAAAGGGTGATAAATACTCAATAGAAAGCTGCTAAGACCTATACAGCAAAGGCTACTTACTTTTAAGGCATACTTTGAAGTATATATGTCCTTCTAGAGTAAGATACTATAAAAGTAGAGAGATTAGATATAGGAAATCCACAGAGCAAGAGAGAGTCATCCAAAGCAACAAAAGTATAAACCTAAGAAACCTGAAATCATGAGAAAGAAGAATAGCAAGGGAACAGTGTGTCCCCATAATCCTACAACAACAGAACCCACCAAGACAGCTGCAGACAATGGCAGAAGTGGAATTCAGAACTTTAATAGTAGAAATGATACAAGATTTCAGAAAAGAGTTCAGAGAAGGGCTGAAAAGAATGAAAGATCAAATCAAAAAAGAATCTGATACCCTGAACAGGAATCAAAAGAAGCTCTGAAGGAAGTGAAGGATGCAATAAATGAAATGAAGGCATCAATACAAACCATCAATGGTATCACTAGACCACATGGAAAACAGAATCTCACTCTTAGAAGACGACCACTCCAAAAATGAATGCATAGTATAGAATTTAGAGAAGTCAATTCAACAGCTTGAGTTGTGAGTTGGATATCCAAGAGATCTCAGACAACTTTTTTTTTTTTTGCGGTACCGGGGATTGAACCCAGGGGCATTCTACCTCTGCGCTACACCCCCGGCCCTATTTTTTTATGCTTTGTTTTGAAACCGGGTCTCATGAAGTTGCGGAGGGCTTCACTAGGTAGAGATAGAGAGACAGGGAGAGAAAGAGAGAGAGAGAGAGAGAGTGAGAGAGAGAGAGAGAGAGAGAGAGAGAACTGAGGCTGGCCACAAACCTGGATCCTCTGGTCTCCACCTCCCAAAGTACTGGGATTACAAGAGTGCATCACCACACCCAGCTCGGACAACTTTAAAAGAACAAACATAAGAATAATAAGCATAGAAGAGGGTCTAGTAGCCCAAACCAAAGGAATCAAAATTCTCCTCAGCGAAATAATATCAGAAAATTATCCAAAAATGGAAAACGAGGTACAGGAAACATATAGAACCCTTATTAGACAAGACCAGATAAAAGTTTCACCAAGCCACATACTAATCAAATTGACTAATATTGCAGCCAAGGAGAGAATCTTAAATGCAATGAGAGTAAAAGGCCAAGTGACATTCAGAGGCAAATCAATAAGAATCACTCCAGACTTCTCAAACCAAGTCATGAAAGCTAGGAGGGCCTGGAGCAACATATTCCAGATTCTAAAAGAAAACAACTTCTAGCCAAGACTACTCTATCAAGTAAAGTTATCTTTCAAATCTGACAGGGAAATAAAAACCTTCCATGACAAAGAGAAGTTGAAAGAATTTATGTCATTCAAACCAGAACTGGAGAAAATACTCAAAGAAATAAATTACAAAGAAGAAATAAAAAATAAATGCTAGAACCAGAGAAAAGATATTTTCCATCAATTGAACAACTAAGCAAAGAAGAGAAAGCACTACCTCAAACAGAAGTTACAGTTCAAAATGTGAGGAATTAAAAATCATTTCTCAATAACCATGCTGAATATCAATGCCCTCAACTCCACAATCAAAATACATAAGGTGGCAAAATGGATTAAAACTCATAATCCATCTATATGCTGTCTGCAAGAAATGCACCTTACAAGTAAAGATACTCACAATCTAAAGGTGAAAGCCTACAGCAAGTTAATTCATGCTAATGGAACTCAAAGACAAGCAGGGGTAGCAACTCTCATATCAGATAAAATAGACTTCAAGCCTAAACTTATCAGAAGAAACAAAACAGGTCTTTTTTATTGATATGAGGAACAATCCAACAAGAGGATATAACAATAGTCAACATTTATGCCCCAAACCTAGGTGCAACCACTTTCATAAAACAAACTCTTTGTGATATTAAGTCTCACATAAATCCTAATACAATAATATTGGGGGACTTCAACACTCCTCTCACATCATTATATCGATCTTCTAGACAAAATATCAGTAAAGATGCCTCAGACCTAAAGAATACCATAAACCAACTGGACCAACTAGACACATACAGAATATTCCACCCAAGTACAACTGAATTCAGTCTTTCCACCTGACCACGGAACCTTCTCCAAAATAGACCATATCCTGGGGCACAAAACAAGCACTTGCAAATTTAAAAAAAATGTGACATAACCCCCTGCATCTTTTCAGACCATAATGGAATGATACTAGAAATCAGCTATAAAAAGACCCAGAGAAACTTCATAAATACATGGAGACTGAACACCACACTGCTGACAGGAATGGGTCATAGAATGAATAAGGGGGGAAATTAATAAATTCCTAGAAACAAACAAAAATAGAGACACAGCATACCAAAATCTCTGGGACACTTTGAAGTCAGTATTAAGGGGAAAATTCATAGCTCACATAAGAACAGAAAATCACAAAATAAATAACCTAATGACATACCTCAAAGCCCCTGAAAAGCAGGAAGAGTCTAATAACAAAGCCAGTAGAAGACAGTAAATCATTAAAATCAGAGCAGAAATCAATGAAGTAGAGAACAAAAACAACAACATCAACAACAAAAATACAAAAAATCAACACAAACCAAAGATGGTTCCTCAAAAATGTAAACAAGGTAAATAATGACTAGCCACCCAACCAAAAGAAAGAGGAAATCAACACTCACTGTAGATGTCAATAATTTCAAGATACTAAAGAAAAATGCAGATGTCTTTGTAAAAACAATGATAAAATAGGGTTATACAAATAAATTCTTCAGAAAAATACTAGAACATGGTATTAGAGATGAATATATAAAAACAAGGATATTTTTTTTGCTTTTGTTACTGTTTAATGTTCATATACCCAATATAAGTTTTAGAAATTTTGTTCAGTGCACATGGACCTATGTTATTTTTAGTTTCTTAGAAAAACTTATTTATTTTTTGAATGAAAAAAAGTTAAAATTGGCAACATATGGTACAATGTAATCACAGCTTACAATTTTAGCAGTTTCTGCCACTTTAGAATAAAAGGATAATTTCACAAAAGAAGAAGCTACACATTTATTCAACTATTAAAACTTAAGCAAAGACATGTTGTTTATTGATTTAGTGTCCATATTATATTTTTCCATAATTATATTTTAGATTAATTATAATATATAGTTATAATATAATTATATAATATTATATATTAAATATAATTGTATTTTAGATTAATTAAAATATATAGGAATATATTTTAATTATATATCTAATTAATGTGTATGCCATCAGTGGCCATGGAGGCAAAAGGAAAAAAGAGCCTGTGACAGTATGTGACACTAAAAAAAATCACTTCTTAGTCAAAAATAATATTGACTTCCTGGAATATGCTTATTCTTTCAGTGATTCTCAAAATACTTTGAGAATGTAAATAAAATAAACAAAATTGAGTTCCTGAATTTAAAAGTTTAAGTTGCAAAATGTGGGCAGATGAAAAATATAAATATTGAAAGAGGTTATGTATTATTCAGTGAAGATTTTTATAGCTAGGAAGGGCACAGACTCATGCAATATTTTAGTTTTATTTTTTTCTTTTAAATATTAAAGATTGTCAATGAGTATTGAAAGCTTTATGCAGTACATAGCAAAGATTTATATTAGGATATATTTTTCTTACTTGATCTGTTGGTATCTCAAGATAATATAACTTAGTTCAATGGCTATAAAAGTACTGTGAAACTAAGTATATTGGTTCAGACCAGGTTTTCTTAAAACCAAGTAGATTCAAAAACATCTTAGGAAAAAGTTTATGAAGGCCACAGATATGATTAAAAATAAAATATTTCATTTCTATTTGGGAGCAAAGAATTGCTTTGATCATCACCATGTAATAAGATAGTGAAAATATCAACAAACAGGAATATTGAATGTATTCTATAAATAATATCAAATGTATATGCTAATAATCCACATAGAAGATTATTTCTGTAATATGAAGAGTAAAAACAAAGCTACCTGTACCCTTTTAAGTATGATGCATTCCTTTATTTCCCAGATTTTAAGCAGTTTCACTCTTAAAAAGCATGCCTTTCTCTAAAAAACCAAATTTTTAAATTGTAATTTCACTCTTACCTTTGATTGCTTTTTTCTTTAAAACTCAACAAATCAAGGTATAAGTTGCATACAATGAAATGAACCAGTTCAACTGTATAGTTCAATGAGGGTTGTTACTGTCGCACTACCACCACTGAGATCAATATATTTCAACACAAGAAAGAGAGCATACCTATACAATTTTATTAGTCAGTCTCACAGATCAGTAGGACATGCATGTGCCTCCTGTCACAATAGTCTGGATTCATCTATTCTAAGTTTTTATATAAATGAAATAATATTGTATTGCACCCTTTTGGGTCAGGCTTCTTGCTCTCACCATGTTTATGAGAGTCATTTGTGACATTTCATGCAGCATAACTTGATCCTTTTTATTGCTACATAGTATTCTATTGTAGGAAAATCCCAGAATCTCCATTCTGCTGTGAATTACATCCCATTGCTATCTTTATATTCTGACTATTAAGATAAGGTTTTTATAAGTGTTTTTCTATAAGCTTATATTTCTGCTTAGTTTGAAAATCAGTATTACTTCATTCAGTCTCTTTGATGTAATTTTGAATTTTGAGAATATTAAAAAATACATGGTACAAAATCCAAAACTATAAGACAGGAAAATTACCAGAATCACTGGATCCATTCCATAAAACCGTCATCCAATTCACATCTACCTCTCGTAGGGAACAATTTTAGTTTGTCATTTATCTTTTCTTATGTTTTCTTTCAAAAAATGATTAAACATGCATGTATTTTTATTTTCCCTGATAACAGAACTCAAAGATAGCATAGTATTTACATGTGTTAATACATCCTTTAATATCATTCTGTAGAAATCTTGCTCAAATTTTTATGGTTATTTCATACTCTGCAGAATGGATGCACCAAATTAGAGCAAAGCAATGTCCTATGGATGAGCATTTGGTTGGGTCTCAACATTTACTGTTACATGTTAATATTGGTATTTTAGTAAATAACATTATGCTTAGTTTATTTGGATTTTTGGAGGCATGTCTTCACACAAATTTCTACAAATGACTTTGCTGAGTCTAAGAATTAAAGAAGATTATTATGTATTTGTCAATTCACTTGACAACATCACACTTTTGGGATTTCTCCAATTTCCTGTAAGCATAGAGAAAACTGAGATTTAATGAACCATTTACTACATATTCTGTATATTTGTAGATGATCTTTTACTATAAGAAAGAAATACGGATGATTTGTGGCATCTCTTTAGGATGTTGAAAGCTTGAAAGTTTACGTATTCCACTGACAACTGGAAAAAGCCAGGTGATCTGTAAAATAATAACTTTTTCTTGGACTCATCAGAGAACTGAGGTCAAAGGACAGCCAAATAACCTGCAATGAATAAAAGCTACTGACCCCAGACAGAGGAGACACAAATTCTGACTTACCTGACAGAGTAAGTGGCAAGGGAAAGAAACCCAGCTAAAAATAGGAACACAATTCTAGAGGTTGAATGTGAAATAGGACAAGTATATTGAAACATCAGGAGCCATAGACATGCCACACGGCAGGCTCCCCTCCTGGAACTACACTGCATGCTGTCAGGAGCCCAGAGGAGTCCTTCCACAGCAGTGTGGCACTGGAGGAGGGTTCTCCCAGGGAATGACAGTGTTTTCCCAGACAAGAACAATAAATCTTGTCACTCTCAGGAAATGTGTAAATACTCACTTCTGACCCTGGGGGGTTGGGGGAGTAGGTAGGATCATCCCTGGCCAAAACCATTTAGCTTCTTTTATGACTGGGCAATGGGAGTTGTCATGGCAAAAAATCAGTCCCTGGAACCTGAAGACCAAAGTCCTGCCTCAGGCTGAAACTGAGCCAGATGAAGAAAGAACATCATGGTTCTGCTTTCCACTTCCAGACTAGCAAGCTACAAGAAAAAGGCAACCGTGATCAAACACAGGCAAGGAAAGAGACTTTCTGTGAAATTTAGCCACACAGGAAAAGCCATAAACTAAAGATCAAGCACAAACAATGAGGAAATCATCCAGTAAACCAATACTTGTTCTAGGTGAAAGGTAGCACTGGAAAAATTGGAAGAAGGTGGCGTACTAAATCTAACAATAGCAACTGCAAAACTTAAAACCAGCTCAATTCCTGGAAAAATGACTCAAATCTCACATGAAAACCCTAGCAAGTGAAGTTTAATTTAAAACTCTATGCATATAATATTCAAAGATCTAAACTTAAAGATAATGAGAAAGATTGAAGGTATTCAGAAGAATAATATGCAGTGCATATGGAAAATCAAAGTTGAATTTTCATTAGAAACTAAGTAGAAGACAACACAGTGACTTCTTAAAGACCTGAATGAATAATACTAAAAAGGAAACCTCTCGACCCCAAATTCTATATCTGGAAAAGATATCTTTCAACTATAAAGGTGAAATAAAGAATTTTTTTCCAGAGAGAAATGCTAAAAAATTCCTTACCAAAAAAATTAGAAAATATCACCATTACAGAGCATAGGTAAAATTAAAATATGTAACAAAAAATAGCACAAAAGATGGGAAAGAAGAATTAGATATATAGTTTTATAATACTCATAAAGTATTGTTGAAAAAATAAAGGATATGTGAGATAATGTGTTAACTATATTTTAAAAGACCTGATAATTTTACTTTGCTTTATTTATCTAGTTACTATCATGTCTTACTGTTAGCAGAGCTTCTGCATCACTCCAGTGTTTCTGTATCTCTGAGCTTATTTTATTATTAAAAATTAATTATTAAAAAACATATTTATAACATAGTGTTTTGATATGTATATACATAAACACACATATTTATACATATATATTTATACACACACATTGTTTTGATATATATACATACATACATTTTGGAATGGCAAAATCAACCTAATTAACATGAATTTTATCATATACTTATGGCTTCTCTTATGAATTTTATCATATACTTATGGTGTTCTCACTTGGTCATAGAAGCAGAGAGTAGAATGGTGGTTACCAGAGGTCTGGGTTGGATTTAGGATATTTGAGGAGGATACAAAATTTCAGTTAGATAGAGGAACACATTAATAGATCTATTGTACAACATGGGACCATAGTTAATAAAGTTATATTGTATTCTTTTTTTCTTTATTTTGTGGCACTTGGGATTGAAACCAGGGATATTCTATCTCTGAGCTACACCTGCAGCCCACTTTATGTTTTTTTTTAAACATGGTTTCACTAATTTGCTGAGGGCCTCACTAAATTGTTGATGCTGGCCTGGAACCTGCAATCCTCCTATCTCAGCCTCCCAAATACTGGGATTACAAGCATGTACCACCACAGCCAGCTGCTATTGGATTCTTGAAAATGCTAAGAAAGTAGATTGTAAGTGTTCTCATCTCTGAGCTCTTGATATTGATTCTCTTCCAATGAATATAACTGAAAAATATCTTAGAGCTTGATTGCCTGTATGGGCTTCGATGTTTGGAAAATCATAGATTCTCAGTATACATTTTTTAAATAAGTGAATGAATAAATAAAATGTATTTTATAAACAAAATGTTCCTATTATATTTCTATGCAGTAACCCTGTTCCTACAACCTGACGTGGAAATTGTTATTTTTCACAAAATCCTTCACTCACTGTGTTCTGCAAGTTTTACTGGATCCCATTGCTGCTCTTAAATATATATAAGTAGATTTAATTTAACAGTGTCCACTTCAAAACAGGGAATAGCTGTTGTGTCAGGCCACATTTACACCTCCTGATGCAGGACCTATGTCAAATACAATGATAAATACCTAGAATGATTCAGGAAGCCAAATATAGATATTAGGTTATACAATAATGTTATAATGTTATCCTTTTACATTTCCTTCTACTCTTTCTCTAGCACTTAACACAAATAATATTAATGGAAAGAATGCAATTCTAGATGTGTTAATAAGCACCAATGGATAAAAGGTCTAAAATGGATAGTGTATGCCAGTTTTAGTACAATCTGGAGTCTAATGGTAAGATAAATGTTCACTGTAGGTTATGTGAGAGTACAGTCATTCATGTGTTTTTTAATTATTTATCTGAATTAAGCCCAGACTGCTGAGACCAGCTGTTTTTAGAAGGCAAAATACAAACTTTGTTGTTCACCTTACTTTACACCTTGATTTTTTTTAACTTACAGAAGTTATTAGCATGCTCATTAGGTATGCTATTGCCATGAAAATTACATTCTGAATCACACAAAGCCTTTGAATTTTATTGCCTATATTGAAAATGTGTGTGTCAGCAGCAGGCTAGAAACCAGAGGGGCCACACTTGTAGTTTTAAAAGCTGTAAATGCATACTTTTATAGTGGGGAAAGGATTTTTGGAAATCAACTTCTTCTACGGAGAACTATGAAAATAAGAGATATGGGTATTGTAAATAACTTAGCAGTTAATGCTAAATGGTAAGTAGATACTTGGAAGATTGGAGAAGTAGGATTCTTTTGGTTTCATGTTGATAATTACATGAAACAGGGAATAACGATAATACAGATTTTTTACAAGCATGGGAAGTCTGCATCCAATGGAATATTTCCAATCAAATAGGCAAGTATATAATGACTGACAAAATGTATCCCCTATCTCCTTCATATTAAAATCTATTACTAACCCATAAAGAGGGAGTGATTGTCTGATTTCCAGGCAGATGTGAGGTGGTCAGAGCCTAATTTAGCAGTAGAAAACCTTGAAAAAAATTACACCCACACATACAGTCAGTGAACCTTTTTCTAAAGCCTGTGCTATCTGAGATTAGAAACTACCAAGAACCTCAACAGAGAGACAACAGAATGGGAGAAGATTTTTGCCAGCTACTCCTCTGATAGAGGACTAATATCTAGAATATACAGAGAACTCAAGAAACTCACAACCAAAAAATAAATAAATAAATAAATAACCCAACAAAAAATGGGCAAGGGAACTAAATAGACACTTCACAAAAGAAGAAATACAAATGGCCAATAAATGTATGAAAAAATGTTCAACATCATTAGCAATCAGAGAGGTGCAAATCAAAACTATCCTGAGATTTCACCTAACCTCAATTAGAATGGCAATCATTAAAAACACAAACAACAACAAATGCTGGTGAGGATGTGGAAAAGTAGGAACTCTAATACATTGTTGGTGGGATTGCAAATTAGTGCAACCACTTTGGAAAACAGTGTGGAGAATCCTCAGAAGAATGGGAATGAACCTACCATATGACCCAGCAATACCACTTCTGGATATCTACCCCCAAAAATGAAAACCAAATTACCAGACTAATGCATGTCTATCTATGTTTATAGCTGCATAATTCACAATTGCCAAATGGTGGAACCAGCCAAGATGTCCATCAAGAGATGAATGGATCACAAAACTATGGGATATGTACAGAATGGAATTTTACTCATCCATAAAGAACAAAATTATGTCATTTGCAGGGAAATGGATGGAATTGGAGAACATTATGCTAAGTGAGATTAGTCAGTCACAAAAAGTGAAAAGTCGGTTGTTCTTCCTAATATGCGGAAGCAAAGGAGAAAATGGGATATAGGAGGGATTCCAAACAAAGAAGGAGAAACTTTAGATGAGTAAAGAAGGCAACCTGAGGGAGATGGGATGGGGGAAGAGGGAAACACCCTAATGGACATGATATACATACACAAACTTATCAATGTCAATCACTATGCTGAGCACGAGAAGGAGGGAAGGGGGTGGGAATTAGGGGAGGGCTAAATGAGTCTTGTGTGCATGTATGCCTCTACCACCCTGAACTTCACCAAGATGTATGATTACAATGTACCAATAAAAAAAGAAAGCATTGGTTTAGATGTTTACTAAGCTCAGAAATTCTACTACAGATAATATTAGAATACAGAATATTTTAGAGTACATTTCTCAGTCTTTTTTTTTCTGTTATAACAGAATATCCCAGACTGGGTAATTTATAAAGCTGGGCATGGTGGTGCATGCCTATAATCCCAGTACTTGAGAAGCTGAGACAGGAGAATCACAGGTTCCAGGCCAGTCTCAGCAACTTAGTGAGATCCTGTCTCAAAATAAAAATAAGCGAAATAAGGCTGGGGGTACAGCTCGAAATAGAATGTCCCTGGGTTCAGCCTCCAAAAAAAAAAAAAAAAAGAAAGAGACTAGATATTTATTCTGGAGTCTGGGCAGTGTGGCATTTGATATCCAAACTATACTCTCAGCCTTTTTTATTATTTTTTGAAATTTGTTTTATTTTGAAACAGAGTCTGTCTCGCTAAGGTTCTGAGGGTCTCTCTAAATTGCTGAGGCTGGCTTTGAACCTGCAATCCTCCTGTGTCACCCTACCAATATATTAGTTTCCTATTGCTATTGTAGGAACTGATCACAAAATTATAGCTTAAAATAGTATTTTATTTTAAGCTAGTTTATAGCCTAGAATAACACAGTTTTATTATCTTATCGTCACTTAGGTTAGCAGTCCAACACAGGTTTTATTGAGCTAAAATCAAAACATCAACTAGACCATGTTTCTTTTAGAAAACTCTAAGCAAGAGTATGTTTTGCTTCTTTTTCCAGTTTCTTAAGGCCACCAAGATTCAAAGCTCGAGGCCACCTTTTCTGTCCTCAAAGTCAGCAACATGGCATTTCTCTGATCATTCTGTCTTTAGGTACTCCTCCGACTCAGACTTTAGCCAGGGAGTTTCTCTTAAGGACTAGTGAGATTTGGTTGGATCCACCCACATAATACAGGAATGTCTCCCTATCTGCGGGTCCCTACCTTCGTTACACCTGCAAAGTCCCTTTTTCCAAGTAAAGCATCATATTTACAAGTTCAGGAATTAGTACCTGGGCATGCTGAGGGGTCCATTATCCTGCACATCACAACATTTCTAAAACTCAATAGCTAATTGAGGTCCGAGCTGAGATTAGAAGTCTCACAACCTCAGTCACATGTTGTTGCAACACAAATATTTGAATCATTTAAAGGTCAGATAATGCTTTTAAAATATTTCTAGCTTCTATATAGATGGGCAATTTTATTGGAAAAAGAAATACCTTTCTTTTTGTCAAAGGGTGATAAGATCCCTTACACTTATTTAAATTGAACATTTTGTAAAATGATAGGTCTACAACTGAGATTGATAGGGAGAGACTAAAAAATGAGAATACATTTGGAAAATCCATGCAGGGAATTATAAAGTGGAGTCCAGGAGACAGAAGGTAGCAGCATGATAAAGGTTAATATGGAGCGTGGCTAAGATAACCTTTCTGGAAAAGTCTGATAAATTTTCATTCTGATAAATGATATATAATTGCTCATCAACATAACTCATCTTTCATGACTGGAAACCTTCATGAAAATTCTGCAGAAATGTTTTTTTATTTTCCATATTGCATTTGCATAATCTGGTTTAGAGACTGAAAAATATCAAGGCAAAGGGGTGCTATTGATTAATATGTAAAATTGTTATGAAAGAAAAATAGAGGAAAGTGGGGAAAGAAAGAATGAATGAATTAAATAAAAGAAATAGAGGCACAGGTGGCCATCTGATCATAAATCACATGTAGAGATATTGGAGCACATTCCATAGGCCCACAAATGGGTTTCAAGTCAATTTTACCTAAATGATAAGGATAAGGTGGTTTTAGCTGATAGCTGAGTTGCATATCTTTGTGAATTTTACATTTATTTTGCCAGGATCAAATTGATATTCAAGAATTTCTTGGTTTGTATTTGAAAGCAAATTTATCACTCACCAACCTAATAATGCCTACCTAAAGACCTCTCTCTATATATATATATTGGTATTAGGGATTGAATCCAGGGACATTCTACCTCTGAGCTACATCCACAACCTCATTTTATTTTTTATTTTGATACAGGATCTTGCTAAGTTGCTGAAAGTGTCACTAAATTGCTGAGGCTATCCCCGAACCTGCAATCATCCTGTCTTAGCCTCCCAAGTGTATGCCACCATGTTCAACAACTCATATCTCTTATCTTAAAATTTACTTTGAAGATAATGCAATTATAATTATGGTAATTTAAAATTTCTGTATAACCTTGCAGTTCTGGGTTTTATCAATATTTCTTTTTAAATATAATCCAGTTTTATTTATATACAAACACATGCCTATGCAATCAAAATATAGCACCAACAAAAACAGTAAAGGTTTAGTCATTTTTTTATGGGGGAATATTGTAAAAGACCTGTTTTTCTTCTTCTTTTTTATTGGTGCTTTGTAATCATACATCTTGATGAAGTTCAGGGTGATAGAGGCAAACATTCACACAGCACTCATTGAGCCCTCCCCCAGTTCCCACCCCACTCCCTCTCCCTCCCTCACCTTCCTATGCTTAACACATTGATTGGCTTTGATAAGTTTGTGTATGTACATCATGTCCATTGAGGTGTTTCCCTCTTCAAGTCTTCCTCCCTGCTCCCATCTCCCTCAGTTAGGTCCCCTCCTTCCCTCCACTAAGGTTTCTCCTCCTTCGTCTGGAGTCCCTCCTGTGTCCCAATTCCTCCCTAACTTCTGCATATGTGGGAGAACATCCAACCTTTCACTTTTTGTGACTGACTAATCTCAACATAATATTCTCCAGTTCCATCCATTTCCATGTAAATGATATAATTTTGTTCCTTATGGCTGAGTAGAATTCCATTGTGTATACATCTCATAATTTTGTGATCCATTCATCTGTTGATGGACATCTTGGCTGGTTCCATAGTTTGACAATTGTGAATTGTGCAGCTATAAATATAGATAAGAGTATACTTTCAGGGTTCATTGCTATAGTTCCTTTACCAATGTTTCTATGCCTTGGCAACTTATTTGATAACAAGTGATATCTTATTAATATTTTAATTTGCATTTCATTTTTATTGTAATAGGTATTATTTAATCAGGCCATGCGTGTTTTTCTTTCCATTAATGCCTTTTTCCTTTTCTTTTAATCTTCTGGATGTTCAGTGATGAGTTAAAGAAAAATGTTTCTAGTTTCTTGAAGCCTAGAGTCTAGTAGGCAAGACATAAAATAATCAAGTAAGAAACCAGGGCATAAGGCCACAAAAGAAAACTAAGAGTGCTTGGACAGGAGGGTCTGGAGAGAATTCAGTATTAGAAGAGTTAATTAAGAAAAGATTCAGGTGTGGTTTAAAAATGCCCTTCAGGTATTGGAAGGTGCAAGTATGACTCCTAGATATATTATGCTGTCATAAAAAGAGACATTTCTGGGAGAAAAAAATGGCAGGATCTCTTCCATATCATTACCCCATTACTCTATGGCTGGCTCTATTTTTCATTTGGTTTCGTAAGTCACTGTTTATTATCACCTTAACAAGATGATTATATAGATAACATATGTATGAATACTCTAATATTAAATAAAAATTAGGCACAGAGAATTTAATTGATTTGTTTGGATCAAATCACAATCATGTTAAAATTTTGGCCTTTAGCCGATACAGGCTGCTGAAATCACCTGGTGATTCCTCTGTGCTTGGTGTTTTATAATTATCAATGTCAAGTGATAATGATTATCACAGTGATAATCATTAAGCTATTTCAAGTGCCTGAAAATTTAATTAACTTGATATAAAATATGTTACAGCAGAACATATCTTTAACTGTGTCTTCTGGCTCCATTGCTATTATCTAACTATATATTCAAAGCTGACACCTTCTCAAAAATCAGAAAGAACCTATTTTATAGGCTTCAGACATGCGTTTATGTTTTAAGTGAATGACTGGATTAATTGTATTATTGGCAGAATAGAGGAGGATGAAAGAGTTTTAATCTGTCAAATCACCACTTTGGTCTTGTCTAAGGAAAGAAGAGAATAGGAGAATTGAAGAGAGATAACAAAAATGAGGAAAGAAGCAGAAAAATGAGAATAGAAATACTGGGGTAAGAACCAATGATTGTCTGAGTTGAGGAAACAGGGAAAATGATTGAAAAAAACACAAATGAATTTGAACAGAGTCACCGTGGTTTAACTAAAAACTACCCATATATCTGTTGAAGTAATATTTGGTTGAGCGAGATGCTATAATTTCATTTAGTGTCATCTGTCCTGATGTCTTCTCCTTCATGTAGCTTGTCACTTCCTAGGGATTTAATTTCTTTCATCATATTGATTGTCACATATTCCATCCCTCTCTATCGTCTCAACTGCCTATTTTTGTTCAGGAATATTCAGTAACCATCGTGACAAGCCATACCACAGCAATTAAGACAGGTGTATATTCTGTGATATTCTAATTGTGAATATTCTTATTCTACAGTTTACAGTTTTCTGAAAATAAACTGAGATTTACGGAATTTATGGAATTTTATAATATGGTCTAGTGTAATTTTGTTTTTATATTTGTCCCCTGAACCATATTTAGTATTGCTTGGGAAAGGGCTAATATTCTAATGTATATTTTATTTCTTTTATTGGATAAAAACAAATCGATTCAACTATATGTCACTTATAGATTTGGTTAAATATCTAAAACGCCCCATAGTCACATCATTCTTAAATTAGTAATAAATTTAGAAGTGTGATTTTTTCCTTTAAAATGTCATAAGAATGCCTTATATGGGGATTCATATAAATTTTTTAGAAAAGATGTTGAAAAGATCACATTTTCAAGATATTCAGAAAAGGTGTCCTCCAGCGAAAGCTTTCATTGGCACTACAATATCCGTGTCAAGACACTCGGCATAGCAAGAATAACCTCTCATCGTACCTTGGCAATTGACTACTGCCTTGGCTGATGTCAGGTGAGAACAAAGAGCATGCAAGAAAAATTGAACAATGTCACTTTTCTAGTTTGCTGATGCAGTTGGAGAAAAAAAACATATTCCCTAGGAACAAAACGTTCAAAAGAGATTGAAGTGGGAGAGAGTATGTAATGATAAATGAAATGGTATGGTCTCCATAGCCCACAAAATTGGATTTTATTTTATTCTAATTGGTTTTTTATTTAAAACTCCTAGCACAAATACAAATCTTAAAAGGAGAACAAGTTTAAAAATAATAGTTTGAGCATATTTATTTTATGAGGTTTGATCTTAATAGTTCCCTATCAAACTATGTAACCATTTTATCATTATTAGAGAATAGCACATTGAAACTCTAATATAAAAATATGGTAGAAAAACCATACAAATTACTAACTTACCTAAGTCAGCCTTCCATGAGCTAATACACTCATTCATGGTTAATATAACCACCAGAGCAAATATTTATTAACTACTCATTTATGCCATCTATATTTTCAGTTTCTTAGAATTAACTATAAATGAAACCTAACAATGCTTTAAAATATGTAATCTTACAATTGTTTTTAAGAAGATGAGTATGTGTACTTTACTAGATTCTACAAAATACTCCTTCTACTAGATAATATAAAATGACAAGACCTTCAAAGGATTTATAATTGTGTATGACAAATGACATGATTTGCAAGCTGAAGGAAGTAAAGGAATGACATTTCCTTAAATGTTTTGTTCAACATCAGGCATATACAAATGGAATTAATTCAGATAAAAATGAAGAAGAATTGAAGGGACTTAAAAGTATTTCACAACGCAAATGAAGGGAGGTACTATGGCATTGTAAAACAGAAAATAGTTGTCTCATGGGGGAATTAGGTATATCACTTCAGCATTTGAAAGCCTGTCATGAGCAAGGGGATTAATGTCTTTTTAGATAAGTATTTCAAATATGGATTTGTGCTTAAGTAAGGGCAGGGTTTTGTGCCAGAGGGATCCAGGAATGTCTGCTACCTGAGATAATGAGTATGCAGGCCCTATTTGTGTTAAAGCATTGTTCCAATATGCATTAAAGATGAATAGTTTGAAGGAAATTTAATAGTCACCTAGACAGTATCTATCTGACTACACTGGAATTAATATTACTTGCTTACTCAATTTGAACAGCTAGATGGCCCAAACATATAGTTTTGGCATGAGACTACATTGGTGCATATTTATAAATCAGCCACTGCATTGAGTGTATTGATTAGATCAATGAGCTACAATGTCAGTTGGAAATTCAAACTTACTTGATATGGAATGTATACTGGAATTTCTAAAGAAAATAGGCTGAACATATTATGATTCCTTTTAAAAATCCAGTTGTTTCTGCCCTGAAGCTTTCATTTCCTTAAATTCAATTCTAAGTTAAAAGTGAGGATGTTAGTTTATTAGAAAAATAGTGGATTTTTTTTTTCAGTGCTGGGGATCAAATTCAGCCCCTCATACAATAGAGTGAATTATTTAAGCCAGCCCTATCTGGGTTTCACTCTTAGCCCTGTCATTTGCCAGCCGTTGCCTGTTCCACTTAGATGGATTATAAGAAAGATTCAAGTGTAAAGATGAAGTTATTTGATACACACACACACACACACACACACACACCACACACACACACACACACTGTCAAGGGTCATGTTGTGGGTCGCAGGGGAGGTTTTGGTAGTGAGATCCCCAGAGAGAAGAAAACATGTGGAGTTGTTTAGGAGACCAACAGCAACTTTATTTCACAGACGTGTTTTTTATATAGGGTTTTGGGCAAAATGGCGCATGTGCATGCCAGTGTGGACCTGCACAGGCAGGTTGCGTTGCCCAGTTATGCTCATTTAACTAAGCACATGTCTGTGGCTGTGTGGGATGAGCTGGGTCGTGTCCTTACCTTGGGCTTGTACTTCGTCTGGGCCCCACACTCCCTAAAAGGGTGGTGGTGCGTGACTTGACCCAGAGAGCATTGTATTGGGCCCAAAGACCACAACAGTAATAGAAAGTGTAATAGGTGACATAGTCCTTCAGCCACACAGGAGAGGATAGTCAATACTCATCTCCAAGAGGAGCCCAGTGAGTTTTATTAGGTTATAAGCAGTTCCTCCTATAAGGTTTGAATAGGCTGTACAAGTTGTCCTGGGGTTGTAGGAACCTTATGTTGCTGTGGGTGGTGTTTTGCACATTAAAGACATTGCTTCAGTGTGGGTAAGAGGGCAATCTCCACCACTGGGCTACTAGCCCCCTGGTGTGGGTGCCTATATGCCCTAGCTTTTTATGTAACCACAGTGCTACCAACAAGGGCTTTGGGGGTAGTTGGAGAGCCCGAACTTGCACTAAAATGTTGGCAGCATAATTACCAGGGCCTGCCAAGGCCTATGCCCCAGAATATAACATATAGTAGCTCCTTTCTGGAGGACCCGTTTTTACAGGTCTTCCCACAAATTCTTACCCCACAATGGGTGATGCCTGATTAACCCGTCTTGTGCTGCCAATGGGGACAGCCACATGTTAGCCCAGTTGTCTGTACAGACATGAAATAGTCCAATTTTTTTTTTAATGAGAACTAACCAGACCATTTTGAGCTAGAATGGCTAGATTGGCTAGAGTGCCCAGCACCAGTCTCATACTAAAACATCTCTGTGGCAGGCTGTATAGACACAGCTGCCCATGTGGGTGGCTGCCTATGACAAGAGCCATTATTATACACACTTCCGTGAGTATAGGGGCTTTTTCTTCCTCATAGAAACTTGGGGTATCTCACTTTTGTAGGTTTTGACACCATGATTTTGTGGGTATTGGGGCTTTTTCTTTTTTATAGGGACTTGGGGCATCTTCCACTTCTGTGGGTTTTGAGGGGGCTGTCACTCAGAACAGTATTGGCCCCAGCAAAGTATATAACTGTTCAGACAAATGGCTACTAGAAAACCGTGCTTGTTGCTCTTATTATGCACCCCACTTTGTCAGAGTGGGCATTTGGGCTATCCCTGTCCAGGAGGCCCAAGTCCAGGACCTTTAATAAGGTAGGTGGTTTGCATTATCATTCACCAGTACCTGTAATGAGTTCCCAAGCTAAGAGGGCAGCACATAGGACCACTAACTGCTTTTTTAATGAGAGAGTGGCGCACATCTGCCTCTTTTCATAGATGTGAACAAAATCCAGTTGGGTTATTCTTAGTGCCTTGATTCTGCCATAACCCCCATTCTAAACCTGTGTCATCCACTTGGACTGTTAGCAGGAAAGGAAGGGCAGGGTCTTCTACCTGCAGAGTTTGTGCCTGTGCCACTACCTTTTGCTGGCAGTAAATGCAGTTTTCATTTTAGGGGTCCAATCTCAAGTTGTCCCCTTATAGACAAGATGGTGTAAGGTACAAATAAGCATAGCTAAGTAGAGTATAAACATTCACCAAAACCCCAAAAGACCCATATACGTCTGTAACTGTTTGGCTGTTTTCGGTCAAGAATACGCTTATATCTTATCTATTACTGCTTCATGTATCACCTTTGTCTTACCTGACCAGACAACTCCCAAGAATTTGACAGAATATCCAGGTCCCTGGACCTTTTCTTTATTGACAGCCCACCTCCATTCCTGGAAAACTGCTCAGAGGCTGCATGCAGCTGCTTTTAAATCTGTAAGAGAATCAAAGGTTAGCATATATTATCAATATGACAACCATGCAGCCTCACGCTTCCACCAGGAGGCTAAATCTTGTGCCACCAGACTGTGACACAAGGTATTCCTGGGGCAAGCACCAAAAATGTCCATTGCTACCCTTCCCAGGTAAAAGCAAATAGTTCTTGGCTTTCTGGGGTAATGTTAATGGAGAAAAAGGCATTTGCCAAGTATACAACATAATGGAACTGTCCCAATTCATGTGATATATGATCCACAAACTTTGAGATGTTGGATATCACTGCCTACAAGGGTGGTGTCATTTATTTAGCACCCAATAGTTCACTGTTATGTGCCAGGAACTGTCAGGGTTTTCACTGGCCATATAGGAGAGTTGAATGGGCTATGAATCAGGTGGATTACACCTGCCTCTTCTAATTTCAGTATCATTTGTCCAATTTCTTCACCCCCCCATAAGTTGTACTGCCCCATATTTACAATATTTGTGGCTTGGGGAATTGCAAGATAGGGGTGTGCTTTAGTAATAGTGTATACCACATGCACCTGTAGCTTGAATTTTTCAATAGTTGTCTGTACAGTCAATCCCTGTCACAATCCACCTCCAGGATATACTTAGCTTGGTTTGGGCTAAGCTGCCACTAGAGCACCAAAAGTACTTTGTTGGGCTGGCATTTTATTTTTTTCTCATACAGCGATGTCATCCAGGAGCTATTGCTGCCCCTGCTCTACTGCCATCCAGCTGCTGCAAGGTGCAGTTATCCCAGGGCAGCTGAGGGGTGGCCTCCCGCAGAGCTTTCGCCCTGCCATTTGTGGTTCATGCCAGTAGCCTCCAATCTCCTTTAATCCTCCTAGGGGTCCCTGTAAGCTGTCAGGCACGGAGGTGGGGCCAGGCCTCCTGGACTGGAAGCTGCTTAGGTGTGTCTATTTCTCCTCGAAGCAGGCTTGGGGCTGCAATGCCTTCCTCCTCAGACCTGCGACCCTTAGAGCCTTACCACCATGGGACACCACTGCTCTGGCCTGGTCTCGTGCACCTGCCGCTCTTAGGGGCCTGCTTGCATTGGCCACTTTTTCTGCTGTGCAAGCCCCATTCCAGTGATGCTGGGTCCTGGCTGTTGCGGCTCCAACACTTCTAAAGCCTTCTAGACATTTTCTGGCTGGGGACCTACATTGTCCCAACTTTTGGCAGGGTCCACACAGTTAGATAGGCTGTTATCAGGAACCACAGGGAGGCCAGGAGTCACATCTCCATACTGGGTTGTTTCTCCTGGGGCTGCAGTTCAAGAGGGGTATCGGGGAACTCACTTAATCCTGCTAACTATGCCAATTGTCAGGGGCCCTGTCGCCAACCAGCTGTGGTTGCAGAGGAGGTTTAGGCAGTGAGATCCCCAGAGAGAAGAAAACACGTGGAGTCACCATTAGGAGGAGAACAATAGCAAAGTTATTTTACAGATCTGTTCCTTATATAGGGTTCTGGGCAAAATGGTACATGTGCATGCCAGCATGAACATGCACAGGTGTGTTGCATTTTGGTCATGCTTATACAACTAAGAGCACATCTGTGGCTTCACAGGATGAATGGCGGGGTCATGTCCTTACCACTGGCCTGTACTTCCTCTGCCCTCCCCCCACACACATATACATATGTCCTACTCAATATCTAATACATATTCTATGCTATTAAATCATAATTTTGTTCTCTTTAAGCTAAACTGAAATTACCTTAGGTTCTGACATAGAAAAAATAATTTCATCAATAACTCCCAACATATAAAACTATAATTTAAGTATTATTCATAAAATAATGCCTACTAGCCGGATATGGTGGCACACGCTTGTAATCCTAGTACTTTGGGAGGCGGAGACCGGAGGATCCAGGTGTGCGGCCAGCCTCAGCTCTCTCTCTCTCTCCCTGTCTCTCTCTCTCTCTTTCTCTACATAGTGAGGCCCTCTGCAACTTCGTGAGACCCGGTTTCTAAAAAAGTATAAAAAAATAGGGCCGGGGGTGTAGCGCGGAGGTAGAACGTCCCTGAGTTCAATCCCCGGTACTGCAAAAAAAAATACTAATAATGCCTACTAAACTTCCACTTTTTTATCCACCTGAGTCCATCTACATCCTTTGGAGACCAGGCTAAACTTGTAGAAGGAAAAGCTGTTTATAACTCTATTATGGTGAGTTACGACTAATGAACCACATCCTGTCAAACTAAGTTCCAGTTCTGCACAATTGGATACAATGTAAACTGTCACTGCAGGATCCAGTACTGAACTCCAACTGAAAAAATAAATGCTTCTAAAAATCACAGCTGAAACTATAACTTCTTAAAACCAACAGAAAATTTTCTGTCCTCCTTTTGAAAATACCTTTAATTTTTGAAAGCCATCAAATTTTGCAGACAAAGATAGTATCCAGTACAGAGTGAAGAATTCTCATAACTGGTTCTGAGGAAAGAAAAAAAGCATAGAATCGTTCATATAACTCTCATACTACTCAATTCTTCCTAGGACAACATCCACAATAGGCTCTCTTTCCATATAGTAAAGACGTTTTCTCCTATACCTGTAGTATATGTAAGTTATCTCTATTGCAATATATTTGGTGTATGTGATTTATCTCTATTGCAAGTTGATAAATAAAATTTTATTTATATTTTTTGTTTGTGTATGGTTCTGGGGATCACATTCAGGGCCTTGTGCATGCTAAGCATGTGCTTTACCACTGAGCTGCACTGCCACACCTATCTATTTTTTAGTGATGATTTTATATTTATCGAATTTATTCCCAGGAATGTGACTTATTGGTTGAAATTTCTGTGTATTTCTTGTCACCTTAAACTTTAACATTGATGGTGAATGCCATTCAA
Organism: Glis glis; assembly: GCA_004027185.1. Taxonomy (NCBI): domain Eukaryota; kingdom Metazoa; phylum Chordata; class Mammalia; order Rodentia; family Gliridae; genus Glis; species Glis glis. The sequence continues at coordinate 22,716 of PVJS01006209.1, read as the reverse complement.
AATTCTCTTTTCTAAGTATATTGACATATACAATGCAATATTCTTAACTACATTCACCCTACTGTGCAACGGAGCACCAGAAGACAGCTGACTACAACACACCCCCTGACCGTCCTCTCCCCCTCCTGTCTGCCCCCTTTCTTCCCAATCTCTGTAACTACTATTCTACTCTCAATGTCGATGAAATCAACTATTTTTTAGATCTAATATATAAGTGAAACCATGTGGTATTTGTCTTTCTGTGCCTAGTTTATTTCACTTAACCTAATGTCTTCCAGGTCCACCCATGTTGTGGCAAATGATAGGATTTAATACTTTTTTATGGCTGAATAGATTCATCAGTGTATGTATGCCACATTTTCTTTATCTGTTTGTTGATGTACATTTAGTTTAATTGCATATCCTGGCCTAATAAGGAAGAAACTTATTGAATTGGCACTGATACTATATCAGTATGAACTCATGGCTTTAAATATATAAAAACATATGGGAAAACATGAATGGCATTTCTGCTGCAGTTCATGGAGGGTTTTTTCCAAACCATGCCTTGTACCATAAACTACTGGTAAATTGGATGAAATATATGGGGGAAACATGTTTTCAGACATTGTATAACAATAAATATAGAAATTCATTTTTGGGATCCATGTCACTCTTACACTGAGTCTTCTTCCTGCATAGACCCCACCCTCACTATCCTGGTCCTTCTCAAGATCCAAATTGCCACTTTGGGCTACCCTTTCACACCTGTTGGGCTCCAATGATCCATGCCTGGTCACTAATCTGAGTGAAGGTATTCTTAACTAGGATTGCCAAAACATTCTGCCTAGAAGCAATTCCAAATAATAGAAAGCAATAAAATGATGAAAAGATAGTCTTTTCAACAAATGGTGTTGGAAAAACTGAACACACACACATACACACACACACACAGAATCTAGACAATGGCCTTACATCCTTCACTAAATTTATCTCAAAATGAATAATAAGCCTAAATGTAAAACACAAAGCTACAGAATTCCTAGAAGATAATGGGAGAAAATGCGATGACCTTGGGTTTGGCAATGACTTTCAGATACAATACCAAAGGCATTTCCATGAAAGAAAGTCACAGAAGTCAATCTTAAACTGTGTGTAAAACATATGACATAAAGAAAAGACAAAACTATGGGTCAGTCATTGCCAGAGCTTAGAAGGGAACGAGACATGAACAGATGGAAAGTAAAGCTTTGTAGGGTAGGAAAGTTCTTCTGTATGATATTATCATGGCAGATACATTATACATTTGACAAAACACTAAATGTAAGCCCTAACATAAATTATGGGATTTGACAAGAATGTGTCAGTATATGTTCACTATAACAAATATTTCACTCTAACCTGGGGTGTTGCTAGGGAAGGAGGCTTAGGACTTTTAGGTTTGGTGGTCTTAGGGTACGTGGATACTCTGTACATTACTTATTTTTGCCATGAATTTAAAACTGCTCTAAAAAAATAAAGCAAGATTTATAAAAAGTTTGGGTATATAGGTTCATGCTCAAACATATTGAGAATCAAAATTTTCTAATGGGTTAAACAGTGTGGGGGTCCAGAGGGAGTACAGGTTTGCATAGCCATGGTCCCAGCAGGCAGCAAGTGTGTGCAGTCCCCCCATCACGGTTGCGTGCATCTTCTGTATCATAGCGAGTGTGTGCACATCTTGGGCATGTGCATTGCATATAGTTATGTGCAATGATTGAGCAAAGTGTAAAATGTATGTGCAATGAGTATGCAAAGTGTAACATGCATGTGCATGTCCCGCTGACATGGGTGTGAGCCATTTTGTGCAGAACCCTATATAGGGAATGGGTCTGGAGAATAAAGTAGCTATTTATTCTCTTCCAGATGGCAGCTCTGCATACTTTCTTCCAGGTTTGGTATCTCACCATTTGCCCATCTGCAACCACAGCTGGCCCCTGACCTGTCCCCTGACAATTGACATAGTTGGCAGGATGCGGTGAGTGCCCCCATCGCCCCTCTGGAGGAGCAGCCCTGGAAGGAAAAATGCAGGGCGGATGGAATGTGGACCCTGGACCTCTGTGATTCTCAGTACATGGAGGAGCAGCCCACGGAGGAGGCCATGTGGACCTTGGCTTCCCTGAGGTTCCCCGTAGTGCCGTACCTGGCAGCACGGACCCCTCCAGATTGGGATGATGTACATCCCCAGACAGAAGACATTTGGAGGGCTCTGGAGGTACAAGAATCAAATGTCCCAGTAGCTAGAGATATATGTGTGACTAACTTTCTCCCAGACTAGAGACTTGGCCAGGGTACCCTGTTGGTGAGGGAACCGGCTGACCTGAGGACTGTTGGAATTGACTATTTACTGCTCCCCTGCAATGTACAATGTATCCTGTGCAGACAACTATTGGAAAATTCCAGCGATGTGTGGTACTAGAAGACATCCCCATCATTCTCCCTTGTGACTACTCCAAGCCACACCGATTGTGAACATATGGCAGTACAAGATACTGGGGGGATGTGAGGAAATTGGACAAACAATAGTAAAGCTAGAAGAGGCCAGTGTAGTATGCCCAACTAATAGCCAATTCAACTCTCCCATGGTTTCTGGTGCATCACATTGGACTATTGGGAGCTAAATAAAGTAACACTGCCCTTGCATGCAGTGGTACCCAACATTTTGGAACTACTGGATCTCCTGTCACACAAACTGGGACAGTCCCATTACAGTATAGCCTCTTGGTGGAAGCCTGAAGCATGTCACAGTGGGGTGGCTCAGGATTTAGACTCTTACTGCAAGCCTGAGGCTGTACAGCTGAACCATTGTATTGATGATGTTATGCTAACCTCTGATTCTTTACAGAGTTTGAAGCAGCTGCATACAGCCTCTGAGCCGCTCTCCAGGAAAGGGGATGGGCTGTCAACAAAGACAAGGTCAAGGAAACTGGATATTCTGTCAAATTCTTGGAAGTAGCAAAGCCTGGTCGTGTAACAAAGGTGGTACCTGAAACAGTGATAGATCAGGAACAGTCAAACAGGTGATATCCAAAGCCGGGAATAGTCCAACAATTACAGACGTATCTGGGACTTTGGGGGTTATGGCAGAAACATGCTGCTAGGAATAACCCAGTTGGATTTTATCACAGCTATGGAAAGGGGCAGAAGCCATATGTGTTGCCCTCTTAGCTTGTGAGCCCACTACAGGTACCGGTGATGGTGCAGACCATGTCCCATATTGATATTGGTTGAGGTCCTAGACTTGGACCCCCTGGACAGACCAACACCCACTCTGACAAAGTGGGGCACATATTCATAGCAACGAGAACAGTTTTCTAGTAGCCCTTGAGCTGAGCAGGTACATACTCTGCTGGGGCCAGTACAGTTCTGAGCGACAGCACCCTTTACACCCACAGAAGTGGGAGATGCCCCAAGTCCTTATGAGAAAGGGACCTTGGAAGATTCCAAGGTAATAGCAGGAATGCCCCCTACTTTAAAGGTGACAGGGAGCTCAGAAGACTCCCAAGGTAATAGCAGGAATGCCCCACATTTTAAAGGTAATAGGGAACTTGGAAGACTCCCAGGTGTGACCAGAGGTTTCCTCTCACAAGGTGAGTTATGTTTCTTGCATCTTACTGGAAGGGAAGGACTTACCTATAATGGTTTCTCTTTCTGCCCTGTCCTAGCATCCAGGTTAACAGCAGGGAATAGCCTGATTTCCTGGGCACACGCCTTTGCAAGACTGCATAACATCTCCCATTGCTGGGTTGCACCAAGCTACCAGTAGAGGCAGCCGAAGGTATCCCATGGCAAATCGTCCTCACTACTGCAGAGAACTGGACTACTTTGCAAACTTGGAAGCACAGCAGCCCAAAATGGGATGAACACCACCATATAACTGAGGACTTGTTGTGCTGAGACCGTAATAACCCCCTGTACACACCCTTGTTGGGATATGCTATGGAAAACAAAACAGGTGGAGCTGGGTGGTACTATAGATGTAGAGCTTGTAAGCATAGCACCTCTTTGTATAGAACAGGTGAACCGGTCTGTGACCAATCAAATTGCTGGATGGTTGCCAAAGGATCTATGTTAGCTTTGTTTGTTCTAGGGAGTAGTACTATAGAGGTAGAGCTACAAGTGGAAGCCTTAGCCCAACATGTTCTGGAAGCTTTAAACACGTCCTGGCGGGCTTTTTGTGGTCTTTGAGCCCAATGTAATGCTCTCTGCATCAAGCTGTGCACTGCCGCCCTGTAGGGATGGAATATGGGGGCCCAGAGGAAGTACAGGCTGACAATTACCGCTTGATCCAGCACAGCCATGGATACGTGTGCATCCTACACCGTCCAGCATCATAGTGGGTGTGCGCACATCTGGCTCATGCACATTGCATATAGTTATGTACAATGATTAAGCAAAGTGTAACATGCATGTGCATGTCCTGCTGACGTGGGCATGCACCATTTTGTGTAGAACCCTATATAAGGAACCAGTCTGCAGAATAAAGTTGCTGTTTGTTCTCTTCTGGGTGGTGGCTTTCAGTGTTTTCTTCCTGGATGGGAATCTCACTGCCTGAAACCACAGCTGGCCCCTGGCAAACAAATAGTTATGAAAATGCGAAGCAAAATTACATGCTGCTTATAAGAAACTCATATAGTAATACTTTGAAATTCACATCTATGTTAAAAGTTTAGAAAGGAATATTATATGCAAACACTAATCAAAAGAAAGCTATGTGAGTGTATTAGTATCAACAAAGCAAGCTGAAGTAAAAGCAATGCACTATATATAGAAAGTAACATTTCATAATAATATATGTGTCAGTTCACTAAAAGTCCTGGTACTCCTAAATATGTGCGTATCTAATGCAAAAGTTTCAAAATAAATGAAGCCATAAATGACAAACAACAAAATTCACCTAGTCATGATTGAATGACAAGGGCCAGATTGACTCTTAAACAGCTTGAAATGGAACAAAACATGAGACAGGTTTTTAGCCACTGGACAACAGGTGGTGTAGGAGTCTGATTTGTTAGATGGAATAAAGATGAGTGGAGTCCTGAGGTTTCCCCACTTACTGTTTGTTGACAGAATGTAGACTGGGGTGCACAGAAGGAGAATCCTCAAAAACAGCCTGTTGTCTTATAGAGTAAGAAGACTGATTGGCGTTGAGGATGTACATACATGCAGCTAGAATTTGCTTAGCAAAATCCTGGATACAGGGTAGTTTCAGAGAGAAAGAGAAATAGAGTACAATATTAGTGGAGAAGTCCCCTTGATAGTTTAGCTTAATACTGACTTGCGTATGCATGAGAGACGACTACCTGTGACTAGGGATAAATATGATGAAAAATAAACAGTTCCACAGATCTGAGAAGCTCATTGAACTGTAATCACACACACACCCTCACCATGCCAATGCTCATCAAAATTAAACTGTAGAAAATGATTTTTGGAAAACCACAAATGCAGTTGCATTTAATGATAAGCATGACAACAACAGTAGCAATAAAGGCTTTAAATGTATCCAGAAGCAGGGATGGAAGTGCATTACATGCAAGGAGACAATATTAAGAATGCCACAAACCTAGCTGCCTGTAATCCCAGTACTTGGGAGGCTGAGACAGGAGGATTGCAAGTTCGAAACCACCCTTGTAAACTTGATGAGACCCTGTCTTCAAAATAAAAAATAAAATAAAGCTGGTGGTGTGGCACAGAGTTAGAATACACCTGGGTTCAATCCCCAGTATCACTAAGAAAGAAAAAGAAAGAAAGAAAGAAAGAAAGAAAGAAAGAAAGAAAGAGAAAGGAGGGAGGGAGGGGGAGAGAGAGAGAGAGAGAGAGAGAGAGAGAAAGAAAGAAAGAAAGAAAGAAAGAAAGAAAGAAAGAAAGAAAAAGAAAGAAAGAAAAAAGAAAGAACTGAAGGAGTTGGGAGGGGGGTGGAGGGAAACACACTATACACATGATGTACATACACAAACCTATAAGACTCAATCACTATCCGGAGCATGAAAGGGAGGGAAGGGGGAGGGAATAGGGTGGGATTGGAGGGAGGGCTAAATGTGCAATGTGTGCATGTATGATGTTCATACCCTGACATATATCAAAATGTATAATTACAATGCACCAATAAATGAACAATAAAAAAAAGAAAGAAAGAAAGAGAGGAAGGAAGGAAGGAAGAAAGGGTAGGTCAGCTGAGGCTGTATTAATTAAAACACAATCTTTTGTATTGAGGCAGCAGCTTCAGACCTAATTCTGCTCTCTTCTGCTTTCCTGAGACAACATTTTGAGTATTGCTTACAGTCATGAGTACTTCACTTTCAGTGACATTGATACATTGGAAAATATTTAGGAAATAATATCTTTACTTGAAATCAAGGTCCATGAAGAATACTTAAAAAGCAAACACAAAAATAATTTAATATAGAATCAAATAATAATAGTAGCTAACAGGTTTTGGGAATTTACTATAATAGGTTGTGATTTATGCCATAGACAATAAAGAAAAATAAATCAGAAGATTTAAACAGGCAAGGACAATTTAACTGAGACACTTGCCCATGCAAATGAGGATGTTCCCTAGGCAGTTATACATACAGTCTAAAACGCAGAAGGAAGTCTAGGTTTGATGGTAAAAACTTGGATATGGGCAGCAGGTAGATAGCATTTAAAGCTGCTGATATTAGATCAGATAAGGGGAGAATAAGTCATTAAAAGAGGGAAGGAGCTTGGGCCCCCAGGTAGCAGACTCCTGAAAGCCAAGGAGAAAGGGAAGGAACAGTGGCAAAGTTAGAACAAATACTGGTAGAATTTAGTGGCATACAGGACAAAGAGTCTGTTTCAAGGCAGAGGAAATAGTCAACTGTGTTGGAGGCAGTTAAAAGGCAAGAAAGATGACAAGTGAGTTTCCACCGGAAAACGCTGGTAAAGATGTCAAGATCAGTTGTATGGGAAAGTTTGGGGTTTAGGGCAAGAGATGATTGGAACAGGTTGAGAGATGAATGAAAGATGAAAAGGGGAGAGTGTCTAAGGCTACAGGGGAGCTTCCAGTGAAGAGGAAGAAGGGCTCAGGAGAAAAAAGGATGAGAGAATGAGAAACTGGAAGGGGATGTGAATTTTAAGGGAATTTGAGAAAATGTTTTTTTAATGATATTTCCCCATAATATGAGATTCTAAACCAAGAATGGGAGAGGAGGAAATGAGAGGCAGCTCAGTAAGTGGTAGAAAAAAGTAGAAGAAAAATAGTAAGTTGTTCTGTAAGTGCTGAGGACCATGTTAAGTTGATAATAATGTGTTTACACTGATGTTATACTGGTAGCTGTTCAGTCTTCCCCTGATGTGTTCTGATGGCATGGAAGAAGAAAGTGTTTTTATTTATAGTTTGAGGCATTGGGATTGAGTTAAGATGATTAGGTGATAAAGTGAGTCTAGAAAGAAAGGATGAATAAGAACTAATTGGACAAGTCAAGTAGTCGTTAAGTACTGCTGAGGTGAAAAATTATTAGCAATGGGAGAATTTGATTAAGCAAGTTTTTAAGCTTGTGATCAGAGAGTGGGTCTCTATATATGTACATATATGTTTACATGATTTCGATTTTGTCCAACATAGAGCTGAGAATATTTTAATAGCTAGAAAATTCTTTGAACATATTTAATGGCTTGAAAGATTCCACCATATAGATATATTTAAACATTCCCTTTATAGTTGTTCCCAGTTGTTATAATTCTAACTAATGCTATGATGAACAGTCTTGTACATAGATTTAAGAAACATAAACAGAACTACTGCAGTAAAGATTGAATAGGGATGAGAGACTGAATTCAATTCCACTTCGTTCAATGGGGGAAGTGTTTTCAAGGTGTGAGCTAATGGGAAAATATTGGGGGACTTGAAGGGACAAGGTAGGTCAGTGTGATCAAACCATCTGTATTGGCAAATGGGTGTTTATCAAAGTTCAGCTACTATTCTCCAACAAAGGAGACATAGAAGCATTGTCTGTCTGGGTGGTTACATTTCAAAGTGATGGCTCCCTAGTCCTTCAGAAAGCTTTTCCTGGTTTGTAAAACTGACAAGAGACTGAAAAAAGACTTACAGATCTAAGTGACAGAAGTACTTTAAAGGAAAAAGAGTCCAGTGGCCTTTTTCTTCAGAAAGAAATCTTTTCAAAGTTTAATTAAGCTAAAGAGAATACTAAGGTCATCCTGGTGAGATAGCGAATGAGCAACATAATGGTTAAGAACAGAGGGACAGGAAACAGGCTGTGGAGATGGAAACAGTCACTAGCTGCCAGACCTTAGACAAAGTACTCAATCCCTGTGCCTCAAGAGTCTGATAGGTATACTGGGAATAACAGCACGATTGTCTTGAGATTAAAATAGTTAATATTTATAAATAAATAACAGCTTCAGCAGATAGTGACCATGGCTATTAATGGAGACTTCCAAGGGGAATCTTGATGTATTACACAAGTTTTAAGAATTACAAATGTAATTTTATTAGATTATCTTTAATTTAAAATAATTTAAGATCCTATGAATTCAAAATGGTGCTACAAATGGAAACGGGCATTTCCTCGAAAGGATTGTACTTAGTAACTGGTTTACTGTTGTTTTTTTGTACTTGTAAGAAATAGATAAAAAAAAATTTTCTAACCACTTGCCACATATCAGTTGCTGTGCTAAATGCCTGCACACGTTTTCTTGTGTAATAGTTAGGACCAGCTTGTATTTTGAGTGATATAAAAATGCAGACATGGTAGAAGTTTATTTCTCTCACATGTAGAAGTACGTCAATTATTACACAGAATTTAATGAAGGGATGTTTAGAAAAATGAGTCTGCAAAATCAATGACTTTAAAATTCAAGTAGACTGAATATACATGATTTTTATAATAGATTTTGATGTCAAATTACATAAAATATTTGCTAAAATTATATGAGTGGATTGTAGGAGCAATATACTAAAAATATTTGTGTACAAAGGGAAGTAGTCAAATTTGAATTTACTAAAGAAAATTCAAATGGATCTGATCCACTCATAGATAAGTAGAAATTGATTATGATTATACAATACTTGCATTGTGACATTACTTACACTTCTCTGTTTTACTTCAGCTACAAGGAAAATCCATTTATTTTTAACTGCAAAGGGAAAAAAAGACACAAAAGAGACCCATAGTTACCAATTACTGTGTATGGAGAGCAGAAAATGAAAAAGGAAACATAATTAGCATAGATAAAAGGGCTCATGACCCCATTAATTAGGCTGTAGGAGGCATTCTACACATAAAGAATTTTATCACCTTTTTCTCAATCATCACCTTTTCTCAATCAGTTCCTCTGGCACTTTTCTCAGTTAAGAAGTCTTCTATGTGTTATGTCACAAATGTCACTAGCCTCATGGGGCAAAAACTTCAACCTGGTTAATGGGACCATTTGTGACATAAATCTGAGCTCAGATCAGTTAATAACCTGGATGAGTCTTGTCAATGTGGGCAAGAGAGTGATGTTTAGTGGAGAGAACACACACTGATGGATTATTTTTAATTATTAAAAAAACACAAACTGCTGTTCACCAAAGAGTATCAAGCAACACCTCCTTCAATAATGACCTCAGTGTTTTAATTTATAAAATGGGAATTTCTATCATTACCAGAAAAACATGTTCAGAGATTTTGAAATGTGGAGATATTTTCCTTATGCATTTCCTATGATCTGCCTCAAGAAAATGACATAGGCATGGTTGATGCTTTAATTTTTATGATAATACATTAATTGTATGGTCATCATTTTAACAGAATACGGTCTAACTATGTCAATGGTACGGATCAATCTTGGTTTCATATTTTGAAATATCTCTGAGTAATTAATTTAAAAAATAAAAGATAAAATGTTAATGGGTATTTCCTCTTTCATATTTCCAACCTCAAATATATTTCCACTTATTACCTCCATTACATACAAATACTAGAAGGCTACAACATCACTTGCATCTGGTTTTACACTGAAGGAAACGTCACACCTAATACACCAGGAAAACCAAGCTATTATTTGAACACAGGGGCAGTTATTCTACGATCACCAAACCAGATGAAATAAATGGTTTTGTTCCTGATATTTGCAAGGCATATAAGTTTAGAGTTCATGATGATTACATTGCATGGAGTCTAATAGATTCATTATTATTATTTAGTATTATAATGACTACTGTAGTCATGACTTGAATATGCCTTTAAATAAATGGGTGTAAACCATTTTACTTAAAGCGATAACCTTAATAAGAACATTTTTTATGAATAAACACAAAGATGGGCTAAAAGCTTAACTAGAATGAAAGAATTAATCTAAGGTGCTTTATACTTTTAGACTATAAAAAGCTGTGGACACAATGCCATGAATATTTGCTTTCCTCCTCAAATGAATGTCTTCATTCATCCTGTGACTCAAGTCATATTTGATCACTCACACACAATTTCCCAAAGGTATTACCATTACTTCTTATTGCCTCAGCTTTTCCATTATCCTTGGTTACTCAGGGCTGAGTCACTGCTATTTATCATTATGGGGAAAATAATTTATAGTCACAGGAATCTGCCACTTTAATAGTTGCAATTTAAAAATTCTCTATACATATACAGGTTCTACCATCTTGGATATGATAACTGAGTGCTACTTAAAATTTTATAATTAAACTATAAAATTTATAAAATATTTTCAAATTATTTGTGGAGTCGAAGCATGCATAGCTATTCATTAAAATAATTTTTGGTTATTTCTGAGCTCATAGCTATACCATAATTATTATCCTCTTTTATGGTTAGGTGTGGTATATGACAGAATTCTAGCCAATGAAACATGCATGGCATTTATTCATTCCTTTTATAGCCTCAGTCCAAAAATATCTTCCATAGAATCTTTTCCAGTTCTTTTCTCTCTTCCTTTCATATACTGATGATATTTTCATATCCAGGCTGACCTTGGAAGCTAATACTGACAATAACAGAGCCTGTATCATCCTGGATGATTGAATGACTACTTTATTCCTCTCTCCATACCAGTGATAAGAATCACACTTTCATTGTAAATATATAATAATGTCATTGTAAGCAACTGAGATTTTTATGCAGTCTATACTATGTCATGTGTCACCAAATCTGCTTATTCATTCAACAAATAATTACCCAGTGCTTAGTATCTGCTAGATATTTTTTATTTATTCAATGATATTATTCTTACTCCATGCCGGAGGCTATTATAGCACTTACACTTTAATTCATATAACATATAAGAGACCTAAAAATGAGTAGTATCATGCTCCCTTTACATAGGTCCAAATCAAGGCTCAGAAAATTTATATCACTTGCCCTAGGTTACATAGGCGATAGGTGGCAAAACTAAGCCAAGAGTCTAGCACCCATGTTTGTAATTCTAGCTCTGAACTGCTTTCCTGTTCTAAGCACTGGAATTAGTAGTAAACAATAAGAACAAAGGGCCTGTCCCCAAAAACTGTCTAGTTTTTTAAAAGACTTAGGAGACAAAACAACTAAATAAGTGGATAATTTAGAAATAGACCATGAAAAAGTTTAAACAGTATAATGGATATTATTATAAAAAATTCCAGAATTTAAATATGAATGATGGATCAGACAATACCAGTGGCAATATTAAATTTCTAATTTTAATGTTTTTAAAATTTTACTGAATATAATGACTGATTACTTAAGATGGATATAGATATAGAGAACATCAAAGCAAAAGTAAATGGACAAAATGTAAAAAATTGGTGAATCTGAGTGAAGTACATATATGGATTCCTGGAACAACTCTTTCAACTTTTTGGTTTCTTTGATGTTATACTAAAATTATAAAGTTACTACAAAAGTCAAAGAAAAGAAGTAACAGTGGGTTCTATGAAAGAAAATGAGAAGTAAAGAGAATGGTGGGAAATCTATGTTAGTAAGACACAATTTGAGTAGCATTTTGAGCCATGGGAAGAAAGAAGCCATGGGAAGATTTGAGAAAAGGGGAAAATATAAGCCGGGTGTGGTGGCGCACGCTTGTAATCCCAATACTTGGGAGGCTGAGACCAGAGGATCCGGGTTCGAGGCCAGCCTCAGCAACTTAGTGAGGTCCACTACAACTTAGTGAGACCCTGTTTCAAAATAAAGCATAAAAAATAGGGCTGGGAGTGTAGCTTGGAGGTAGAATGCCCCTGGGTTCCATCCCCAGAATCCAAAAAAGGGGGAGGGGACAGAAATATAAAACTTACTAATTGCCTATGAGGTATAAGGAGAAATTTTCTATTACCAGCGTGTAGAGAATATTAGGGGAAGTGATCAGATGTGGGCAGAAGGCAGAGCCTTGTACATAATGGTAAGATATTTTAATTACTTTTCAATAACAAAAGGGAAACTATTTGGGACAGGAGTGATGTGATCCAATTTGCCTGAAAAATAGGAGTGTGCATAGACAATTATAAGGGAACTAAAAGAGAAAGTAAGGAGAACTGTCCAAAACATACTATATTGGCTCCAGTGTAGACAGAGGTTTGGTTGGGAATGGCTGAGGTGGAGGTGGGCATGAACAGTCATAAAGGGCAGCTATTTTAAAAGAGAATCTATCTAGGCGTTTTCCATGGGTGGAATGGTGTGTGTACGAGTGCACAGATGAATGCAATGCCATCAATTCTCTACCTGCCCTAGGAATCAATAATTGAGTAAGCTGTATGGGAACACCTTTCCATGATCTGTCATTCTGAGTACAGATTTTGTGTGAAAGTAAGCAGTCCAGTACCTCTCCAATACTTCTAAAGAAACATGAAAATAGCCCAAGATACTTTTTCTAATTTGTGCTTTTTATCATTCATTTAAAATTGCTACTCAGAGTCGGGCGTGGTGGCACACACCTGTGATCCCAGTACTTGGGAAGCTGAGACTGGAGGACTGCAGGTTTAAAGCCAGCCTCCGCATCTTAGAAAGTTTCTTAGTAACTTAGCAATTTCCTGTTTCCAAATAAAAAATGAAATAGGGCTGGGGGTGTATCCCACAGGTACAATGTCCTTGGGTTCAATTCCCAGCACCGTAAAATAAAATAAAATAATAAAATAAATAGCCGCTTGGTGTTTTCCTGCCATTCATCACTAGCCCTTTCATTACTTACCTCCCTCTTGTTCCATTTCTTTCCAGCATGGTTTCCACTCTTTAAATAGAGTAGATGGCACCTCTCTCTTTTGCCTAAGGAATCAATCATACAAGTTTATTAAATAAATTGTATTAAGGTTTGGAGATCACACTATATAAAAACAATACCTCACACAATACTGTATTTAAAGTTTATTTGCTGTATTAATTCTTGACTAATTTCTTGTAGCTGACTTCTTTATTAAGGTTCTAGTTGGTTCTAATGTCTAAGGCAAGTATGACTTCTCAAACAGGAGCCCTCTCTTTGTTTGTAACCTCATACAAATTCCAAGGACCATGACACCTTGTAGTGGTCCCTCGAAAATGGCTTATGCATACATCCACAGTAAAACTTTTATATCACTGAGAGCAAGTTTGTTAGCAAATGCCTATAACACAACCACTCTAGAATAGGATATTGCTTTGTTTTAATATATTCAAAAAGTATGCAGCAGCCCCTCCTCCTCCTCTTCCTCCTCTGCCTCTCCCCCCCCCAACAAAACCATGTAGTTCTGAGTCTCAAAGTTAATTTCAAATATTTGCCTCTGGCAGAGCAAGATAATTTCCACATTTGAAATCAATTGTTATTTTGGTTGTTTTGTCTTCTAAGGGCTTCAGACCTGTCAGATAAAATTATTACCTATGGATTAAAATCCCTCTCCCTAAACATAAGAAATGAAAAGTTATATTCCTTGAGGAGCCACATTATTTTTAATTCTACAGTATACCTGGTGATCATTGCTTTTTAACAGGTCACATAAAGTGAATGTTGACTAAGTGCAGGAATATTTGTAATTTGAAATGATCAATGCCCCATTCCTGAGTTCACACGAGAAACGTTTGAAATTGGAAAAACCTGGAATTCGCAGGTAGCATGCATTCACCATGCTTTTGCAACCATGTGAGTGATTTTTCCACACATTTTCCAGTTTCTGCATAGATGGCAAATATGAACATGGTGGAGATATATGTCTTTCACCAGCACAGCAGAGTTTTAAAGGTTTTCATGACAGGGCTCATGTTATTGTACATAACTACTGGGGTAGAGTAACCTCTTTGGAGTAGAACATTATGACACATCACGTCTGTACTCATGGATCTTTTGGTGTAACGGGGCAGGGAGTGTGTGTTATATCGGGTATGACCTTTCTCATTGGACAGTACAAGAGAAAATTAGGGAGCAAAATCGATATGTTCCTGCTGTATTTATCGACCTTGTCAAAATAGGATACAATCAGTAAGCCAGCACTTTGACTGCTGATTCCTCACGGCTGTCTTCATTCACTGGTAGCACATTGTCATTTTCTAAAAGGAAGGCTGGGGATCAATATAACTACAAATAATTTTCACTCACCTACAGCTCATCTACACTGTGAGTTGGAGCTGCTCTTTTATAGTCACTGACAGATGAGAACACTTGGAATTGACTCTGTACCATGCCAAAGCAACTAAGGAATGTTTTCAAAACTTTCCAGAACAATTCCTGCTATGACTCACAGAAAAGAGCCTGGCTTTTCACAATAAACAAGGCAGGTTTTTTTTAAATCTCTAAGTGTGTGACTTTGTGAAAAAAATAATAATTTTCTTCAGAAAGAACACCAGCTAACATTCAGAAGCTTTTTTAGTACTGCACTAGATATGTATAATTTTCCTTATTTCAGGTTTCATAATTTAGATGACTGCCTTTCATGATGAAGGTAATTTTACCCATTGATTCCACATTTGGGAAGATTGTAATGCAACCGGAGATGATGACCAGGTCCTCAAAGAAACACTTCTTTGTGTGTCTCTTTTTGTGCAGGGTAGCAGCAGAAGAGAAATGCCGCTTTACACATTACAAAAATATTCAAAGTCAACCGGGCCTGGTGGCACATGCCTGTAATCTCAGTAGTTGGGAGGCTGAGACACGAGGACCACAGGTTCAAGGCTACCCTCAGCATGTTAGTGAGGACCTCCACAACTTAGTGATACCCTGTTCCAAAATAATAAATAAAATAGGGTTGGGGGTGTAGCTCAGAGACATAACACCCCTGGATTCAATCCCCAGTATACCCAACCCCCCAAAAAGGAAAAAATATTCCAAGTCAGTGCAGTGCAGTCCAAGATGAAGATGAATTTCATGAAAAATCTAAGCATCACCTCACCCTAGTCATTGTGTTAAATCTAGTGATATTTTATTTTATGTGACACATTTTACTTTTATTTATTTATTTATTTATTTATTTATTTATTTTGCAGTACTGGGAATTGAACCCAGGGGCATTCTACCTTCGAGCTACACCCCCAGCCCTATTTTTTATTCTTTATTTTGAAACAGGGTCTCACTAAGTTGCAGAGGCCTCACTAAGTAGCTGAGGCTGGCCGTGAACCTGGATCCTCCTATCTCAGCCTCCCAAGTACTGGGATTACAAGCGTGCACCACACCCAGCCACATTTAACTTTTAAAGCTTTTACCTGCAGTACACTGATCATACTGTTCTTAATATACATTTAGAACTATTTTCTTCTTTTTTTTCTTGGTACTTGGGATTGAACTCAGGGGCATTCTGTCTCTGAGCTATATCCCCAGCCATTTCTATTTTTTATTTTGAAACAGGGTCTCAATAGGTGGCTGAGAGTCTTACTAAGTTGCTTACTAAATCTGCAATTCTCCTGTCTCAGCCTCCCAAGCTTGTGAAATCTTAATCTCACGAATTCCACAATATTAGGTAGCTAAGGATTCTCATTCTTCTGATAAAAAGTCCAATATATAATCAGAATCCCATGTATAAGTGTCTCTCAGAATCTCTGGAGAAGTATTTGCTCTATAAGTCCACTGTGACTGTTAAGTGCCACATTTGAAAAATATTTGCTTCCAGATTCTTGGTTGACTTTGAACCTGTGATCCCCCTGTCTCAGCCTTCCAAGTACTGGGATCACAGGCATGCACTGGCATGCCCGGCTTCTCGTGGCTTTTTTTTTTTTTTTTTGCGATACCAGGGATTGAACTCAGGGGCATTCTACCTCTGAGCTATGCCCCCAGCCCTATTTTTTATTCTTTATTTTGAAACAGGGTCTCACTAAGTTGCAGAGGGCCTCACTAAGTAGCTGAGGCTGGCCGGGAACCCGGATCCTCCGGTCTCAGCCTCCCAAGTACTGGGATCACAAGCGTGTGCCACCACACCCAGCTTTCCTCCTGGCTTTTTGATGCTAAAAACTTCCTTCTGCTTCCTAAGCTGCTACTGGTTTCCGCATCGCAGGTTCATTCAGCAATGATCCAAAGGCTGATTTCACTAGAGTAATTTTTGAGACCAGGTTATAGCTAAAAATAGGATGTTATTAACGTTTCAGAGTTTGAAAGCTAAAAACAACGGAAGTACAACTTCTATGACCTAGGGCTCTTCTTGCGCATAGCAGGCTCTGCCTCTTCACAGAGCCCTGACAGTGGCCCTGACTCATCAGGGAGATGCTTCCTGGAGCATAACATTTCTCCTGAAACTTGTACTATCAACAAGCCTATCGAAGGACCAGAAGTCAATAGGCATAATAAACTGTGAAAAGGAAGGATACACATTAAATTCATTTATGCTCTTGGAATGAGGTTAAGAACTATAATGGCAGACACAGTCTGTCCAGTTACCTTCAACCTTAATCCAAGTTTATTCTCTCTGGGTGCTCAAAATCCTGGGGGGGGGGAATACATCCATTTTCTTTCTTCCTTCCTACCTTCCTTCCTTCCTTCCTTCCTCCCTCCCTCCCTCCCTCCCTCCTTCCCTCCCTTCCTTCTTTCTTTCTTCTTTCTTTCTCTTTCTTTCAACTTTCTTCTTTCTTTTGTGATACTAGGGATTGAACCCAGAGGCATTCTACCTCCAAGTTACAGCCTCACCCTATTGTATTTTTTTGTTTTGAAACAAGGTCTCACTAGGTTGCTGAGAGTCTTGCTACTTACTGAGACTGTCCTTGAACCTGTGATCCTCCTGTCTCAGCACCCCGCCCCAAGTACTGGGATTACAGGCATGCGCCACCAACGCTCTCAAATTTTCTTGACATGTTGGTTTTTACATTTGATTTTCAGATGTTCCCAAAGAGTAGGCACAATGCTATGAACTAAAGAAAGTAAATATAGTCAGCACAGTAATATGATATTTTGACATTATTTTTCTTGCCTAGAACACATCAGGGCATTTTTTTCCTCAAACAGAATTCATTGTAAATACTAAATGCATGGTCTGAATTAATTTAGGCAGGCTAGGGTATTTGTTTAACTAAATTAGGCATTCCTTATTCATTGAGGAGAAATTAATAAGGATTATTCAGCATACATGAGAGGAACTCATTGGCTATGTAATTAATGTAAACATATATGAACAGATTGTTATTTGAGCTATTTAGGCATATAATTATAAATCATTAAATTGCTTCCACAATTCATTTATAAAACTATAAATGGTAAGGATATTATTTGTTGGATATTATTATTTAATCTTTGATTAAAATTTATTAAAATGTTATATTTAACTCTTCTGTTTCTTGTTTTTCCATTATATCATAATTCTGATGGTTAAATATTTCTTTAAACATTTAAAATAGTCATAAGCCTATAAAATCAGCAAAAACAGTGTAAAGAATGGTTTTTTTTCTTCAACTGTTTAGAAGCAAATTGCTGACCTGATGCCTCATCCTCTCAAAACACCACAGTGTGTTTCCTACAAACATGAGCATTTTCAAAAGAAAGGAGAGAGAGAGAGAGAGAGAGATAATGCAACAAAAAAGGTAACATCAAAACATTACTAATGTATAATCTTCAGACTCAACTCTAATTTTATGAAATCTCTCAATAATATCTTTTATAGCAAAATGATTAGGTTCACAATCACTCATTGCATTTTGATGCCCTGTCTCTTCTCTACCTCTGAGCTACACCCCCAGCCCTATTTTATTTTTATTTCAAAACAGGGTCTCACTAGGTTGATGAGAGTCTCACTACTTGCTGAGGCTGTCATCGAACCTGCGATTCTCTGGTCTCAGCTCCCAAGTACAGGGATTATAGTCATGCACCACCACGCTCGGCTTCTTCACTTGTCCTTTGACTTTGAAGATTACAGGCCAGTTATTTTGTAGATTTCCCTTTGACTTACTCTTACCTGGTGTTCCTTTGTGATTATGTCATATAATTTCAGCAAAAATATCAGAAAAGTGATTATATGTTCTCATTGTGGCTTACCAGGTACCATACACTTTCAATTCGTCCCATTATTGGTGTTCCCTTCAATCCCTTGATAAAGTTGGTATGTTTCAGGTTTCTTATTTATTTATTAATTTAATTTAATTTCTTGTGGTATTGGGGACTGAACCAAGGTCTACCTCCAAGCTATAACCCCAAGCCCTTATTTATTTATTTATTCATTCATTTTTGTTTTGTAACAGGATCTTGATGGGTTGCAGAGGCTGTGCTCAAACCTGAGATCCTCCTGTCTCAGCCTCCCAACTAATGGTATTTACAGGTGTGCAGCACCACACCCAGCTAGGTTTCTTATTTATAAATATGCTTTCTTTCCCTTTTTATAATTGTTAAAAATTTGGGAGAAAGATGTACTTTGAAACTATATAAAAATCCCATTCATCATAATGTTTTAAACCTGAACACACTCGTGGAATTTTCTTAGTTTTCTTCATACATGTGGATTATACTCATCATTTGCTAGGATGCTCAAAATGTCCCCAATTTGGCCAGTTAGAGCCTATTTAGTTTGTGGTTTCCTTTTGATGTGTTCCTATTATTCTTTTAGCATGTTTGTGCTTTCAAGCAAAAATAAGAAGTTCCGTGCTTATTATACTTTTCCTACCCCACCTGTCCTGGGTAGACTTCCTCCTGGTCCTACTCAGCTCTGACCCACCACAAAAGGAGGGGTGCCTCCATTTCCACATGGATGTCCTCCTAAACCCTCTTGTGATTTGAACCCTATTGACTGACTTTCCCTTTTCCTACCCTCTCACACAGATTATGTTCTTATACTCTACTCTGAGACACTGCTGCAGTAGAGGAAGGAGTGGAAGGTGGCCAGTGCACCACTTTCTCTGCTGTAGATAGTGGATTTAGGATAGGATTGCCCAGGAAGGAAGTTTAAGGGGAGAAAAAGAAAACAAAGAGAAGGAGGAAAGGCCAAACAAAAAGAAGTGGAAGAGAAAAAAGGAAAGTTTTTGAATTATTTAATGTAGAAAAGTAGTACACACAAATCATAATAGCCAAACTATGGAACCAGTCTAAGTGTCCATCAACAGATGACTGGATTACAAAACTTTGTGATATACACACAATGGAATTCTACTCAGCCAGAAAGAAGAACAAAATCGTGTCATTTGCAGGGAAGTGAATGGAACTGAAGAATATTATGCTATGTGAGAGTAGTCAGTCACAGAAAGCTAGAGGTCAGATGTTTACTCACATATGTGGGAGCTAGGGACAAATTGGGTTACAGGAGGGACTCTAGACAAAGCAGAAGAAACCCTAGTGGAGTGATGGAGGGGGCCTGAGGGAGGGAGGTGGGGGGAGACTTGATAAAGGAAATACTTCAATGGACATGATTTACATACACAAATTTATCAGTGCTAATCTCAATGTCGTGCATGGGGGAGGGTGAGGGAGTGGGTGGGAACAAGGGGAAGGCTCACTGAATTCTGTGTTCTTGAATGCCTCTATCACTCTGAACTTCATCATGATATATGGTTAAAATGCACCAATAAAAAAAATAATAGTAGTACAAACAACATGCAACATCAAAAATCTAAAATACTTGAACAATTAATTTTTCTATTTTTGGAGTAATCTGTCATTATGTATCTCAACCATTTTTAATCATATACCTTATAAATACATCTTCCAACCTATGACTTTTTATTTTGCTTTGATTTGGGTAGTTTCTAAATGTTATAGTTTCAGTTATTTTAGCCTATATTTTCTTTGTTTTTTTGCTAAAATATCTAAAAAATAAAAAATTATGTTTGCTAATTATTGGTTGTGGGAACACAGGTGCTTTTTTATTATCAATTTTTCTCTTTTCTGTACTGTGAAATATTCAAAGTGATTAAAAATAGATCTGTACACAGCAAATGAATTTACATATGGACAAAAGAGATGTTTCCTTGTGAAATTAAAAGTATAAAATAGTCTACAAATATATTTTAAGTTTCTAATTATTCAATGGACCATTCCAACTGTGTTAGTCAGATTTCCACTACTGTGACAAAATACCTAATGTAATCAACTTAAAAGAAGAAATGTTTATTTTGGCTTATGGTTTCTGAGGCTTCACTCCAAGGTTGCTTGACTCCATTACCTCGGGAATTGTAGCAAGGCAGTACATCATGGTGGGGAGCACATGGTATAGGAAGATGCTCACCTCATAGAAGCTGGAAGAGAAAGAGACAGAAAGGGGCCTGGATCCCAGTATCCACTTCAAGAGCACACACCCAATGACCTAACATTCTTCCACTAAGCCCCACCTCCTAGAGGTTCTGCTATGCTCCAATAGCACCACAGACAGGGATCAAACCATGAACACATGGGCCATTGAGGGACATTTCCAGATCTGGACTATAGCACCAACTATGCAGATACATTTGCAAGTAAAACTCAAAGTTCTGTGCTAAAGAAATGTTTATAGTTCAGCTACCTTACTTGCCAAAGTCTTGCACAACAACAACTCTTCAAAATGAATAAAGTTAGACTCTCTCTCTCCTTTTTCTCTTTCTCTCTCTCTCTCGCTTCCGGCCTCCATGATGTAAAGAGCACAGCCCATGTGCTCTCCGTCTGCCTCCTACCACCATGCCCTGAGATCCGCAGTCCCCAGCCTCACATGGACTGAGCCCGAAACCATAAGAAAATAAACCTTCTTTCCTCTAAAAAAAATGAATAAAGTTAGAAGCAATCTAAATGCTCATCAATATGGGAATAGAAAAATAATTTGTAACATATCCATACAATGTAACTCAGCATTAAAAAGGAATGACTTATTGGTATAAACAACAAAATGGATGAATCTCAAGAGAACTAGGCTGAGTATAAGAAACCAGACCAAAAAAGAATAAAATCCGTATGATGCCTTTTATGTGCAAGTCTGAAAAATACAAAGTAATATTCAGTGATAGAAAGCAGTTCTTGACTATCTGGCAAATAGATGAGCAAGTAGATGGAATTACAAAGGAATACAGGCTAACTTTTATGGATAATGGATGTATTCACCAGTTGATTGTTGTTGATGGTTCACAGACATATATATATGTGTGTATGTATGTATGTCAAACTTACCAAAGTTTTATGCTTTTGGGGGGAAAGAACTGGGGTTTGAACCCAGGGATGTTCTACCTCTAAACTACACCCCCAGCCCTATTTTATTTTTTGAAACAAGGTATCACTAAGGTGCTGAGGGTCTTGATAAGTTGCTATGGCTGACCTTGAACCTGCAATCCTCCTGTCTCTGCCTCCCAAGTACTGGGTTTACAGGTGTGTGCCATCACTACCAGCCAGTTTTGAACTTTAAATATGCATATTTTGTTGTACATCAGTTATAATTTAACAGTTATTAGCATAAGTTTTATGCAGACAATTACACTATATTTTCCTTAATGGCTTTTGGATTTTTGTCATGCTTATTGTATTTTTTATAGTTCAATATTCTATTCATGTGGGTATTATTTTACATAGTATAAAATATATTAGCTTTATTTTCTTCCAGATGTATATAGATAAAAATCTAAATTCCATTTTCTTTAAGTGCAAATAAAGTAACATATTTACCAGGATAATTTCTTCTACATATTTAGGACTGGTCCCATTATTTTCTATTATCATAACTAATTTGTTATCTAGTGTGAATAGCATAGTATTTTGAATGAAGTAGATTTGTAGCAATTTTAATGATCTTATAAGATATATTCCAGCATAAAATTTTACTTTTTCAAAATTGATTTGTCTTTTATTTAACTGTTTCTACCTTTGGAAAAATAAACTCATTCCTTCCAATTATTTTTTAACTCTTTCAGAATCTCACTAGAGCTTCATTATAATAAACTCTTTATGATGGTAAATCTAGCATTATAAAAACATTTATCTTAAAAACTCATACATTTCAATAAGACCTCATAGTATAAAATATGTAAGTACTGACCTTTCTTGTGAAATTTTTATGCACCATACACTTTTTTATTGAGCTTAACAAGATATTTTCATTTCTATTTATAATATAATTGCTATAATAAAATATAATTTCTATGTAATGCAGCTGTTTCATTTGTAAATAAGAGTTTTTAAAATTTTCTGATTATTGCAAATTCTTTTCTTATTTCATTAGCCAAAACTCTAAAAATATACTGTTATATAATGTATAATAATTTATACAGTAGACATTTCAATTAAACAGAATTAAATATATAATTGTAAGTAAATATGTATCATAAAATAGTTCATACAATAGCACATATTTGGTAGAAAGTTCTGAAAGTACACATTAGCATATACCACCTAGTAGTTCTATGACCCTTAAAACCTTATTTAACTTTT
>PVJS01006208.1:0-60910 GCA_004027185.1 Glis glis | reverse complement strand
GACTGGGGGTATAGCTCAGAGGTAGAATGCCCCTGGGTTCAACCTAGCACCACAAATGTATATATATTCCTGAGGTTCAGATGGCAATAGAGACTGAGAAGAGATCAGAACAGTCTCTCTCTCTCTCTCTCTCTCTCTCTCTCTTTCACACACACACACACACACACACACACACACCAGCCTCCTCTGCAGCCCGCAGAGCCCAGGGAGGAGGCGGAAGGAAAGAACACATCCCCCGGCCCTGTTTGATTCAACTTCCAAATTCAATAGACTAACATTTTAAAGATTTGAATAATAATAAAAATGCCAGCACTTCAAAAGAATATATTATCCGTAGCCATCCCCGGGGCTGGCAGAGCTCTGCTCAGAGGCCGCAGGAGAAGGCAAATGAACACAATTCAGCCGCCAACAGGGACCGGAGAAGGAAAAGAGACCCTGGCACAGCAGGCTCCGTCACCCCCAGGAAAAGCTTTGGAAGTCATTTCTAATAAATAAGCCTCAAGATGCTGAACGGCTGCGACTGGTCGACTTCCATAGAGCTCGTGTCTCATCGCAAACCAAGTAGCCCCACACAGCCCCCAGCGCCCGGCGGACCGCCCGCCTGTGAGCCAAATGCAGGGCCCGGGTGTCCCCAGCCCAGCAGGCGCCGGGGACAAAGGTGGCATGCAATGAACACCTGTGGATGTGTCCAGTGGCTAAACTTGACCGCTGTGTCAGGCTGAGGTCCTTCCAGCAGCCTCTGCCTTCACCTACCCTGTGTCCCTGCCCGCACGCTGCCCCAGCCACACTGGCCGCCATGCCGGCCCTCAGACCACTTGGTACACTCCTACCCCAGGCCTTGGCCCTTCCCGTGCACATCTGGAAATCTTATGGCTCCCTCCCTCAGGTCTTTGTTCAAAGATCCTTTTATAAAACGGCCACTTTGTCAGGCGTGGTGGCGCATGCTTGTAATCCCAGTACTTGGGAGGCTGAGACAGGAGGATGTGGGTTCGCGGCCAGCCTCAGCTACTTAGTGAGGCCCTCCGCAACTTAGCGAGACCCTGTTTCAAAATAAAGAATAAAAAATAGGGCTGGGGGTGGAGCTCAGAGGTAGAATGCCCCTGGGTTCAATCCCCGGTACCGCAAAATAATATAAAATAAAATAAAATGAGATGGCCGGGGATGTAGCTCAGTGGTAGAGCACTTGTCTAGCATGTGAGAGGCCCTGGATTCAATCCCCAGTACATCAAATAATAATAATAACAATAATAACAATAAAGGACTGGGGTTGTAGTTCAGTGGTAGAGCACTTGCCTCGCATGTGCGAGGCCCTGGATTCCATCCCCGCACTGCACTAAATAAATAAATAGGCATCCCATTTTTAAACTGAAGCCATCGGTACAACAGTTTCTCTGCTATTGTGCAGAAAACATTCCCTTTATGTATAATTGGGTTAATGTATAAAATATTGCTTTATTTCATATCCAAAATATCAGCATTTTTTTTTTTTTGCAGTACCGGGGATTGAACCCAGGGGCATTCTACCTCCAAGCTACACCCCCAGCCCTATTTTTTATTCTTTACTTTGAAACAGGGCCTCACTAAGTAGCTGAGTCTGGCCTTGAACCTGCGATCCTCCTGTCTCAGCCTCCCAGGTACTGGGATTACAAGCGTGCACCACCACTCCTGGCTTACTTTTTTTTTTTTTGGCACTAGGGATTGAACCCAGGAGCATTCTACTTCCAAGCTCCACCCCCAGCCCTAGTTTTTATTCTTACTTTTTAATTATATCAATGTAGGATAATAACAGGAATTACCTTCTCCTCCAATGTTATATCTAATATTGGTAAATTTTTGTGTTTTTTTTTAAATGTTAAAGAGTAGCCATTAGCCGGGAATAGTGGTGTGTGCCTGTAATCCCAGTACGTGGAAGGCTGAGACAGGAGGATCACAGGTTCAGAGCCAGCCTCAGCAACGTAGTCAGAACCTATTTCCAAATAAAATCAAAAAGGGGTGTAGTTCAGAGGTAGAATGTCCCTAAATTGAATCCCCGGTACCACACACACACACACACAAAAAAAAAAAAAAAAAAAATAGAGGCCATCTGGATGCTTACCTTCTTTCATCTGTTGATAATGAACTTTGTAGCGATTTTCTTTCTTCAATTTTGCCATCATTATTCTTTTTCCCTTGGGATTCCTAGTAATCCAGTTTTATGTTCTGAAGACCAGCAATAGTCGGCAGAATTAGTGAACTTGAGAGCTAGACAGGCTCTTAGAAACCATCGTGTTAACCACCATTAATTGAACACAGTCGATACCATTGAATATTTGCTAAATAGACTGTCCATAGGTTACAAAGCACAAAGACGAACGGGGGCCACTGGCTCCTGAAAAAGTCGTTCAGCCATGATTGTGGAAACAGAGAAAGCCAAAGAGAAGATGACTGCGTTGTTTCGAAAGGCTGGGCTTCAACGGTGGGACAAATGAGCTACATGTTTGTTTAGCCCGGCTTTTCTTCCAATTAAAATACCAGGCATAGACAGCGTGGTGGCGCACGCTTGTAATCCCAGAACTTGGGAGGCTGAGACCGGAGGATCCGGGTTTGTGGCCAGCCTCAGCTCTCTCTCTCTCTCTCTCTCCCTCTCTCTCTCTACTTAGTGAGGCCCTCCACAACTTAGTGAGACCCGGTTTCAAAATAAAGAATAAAAAATAGGGCTGGGGGTGTAGCTCTGAGGTAGAACGCCCCTGGATTCAATCCCCAATACCACAAAAAATAAATAAAAATAAAATAAAATACCATGCAAATGTGCAAGGCTGAGTTTTGTCAGCCAAAACTTGTAAACAAGAAAACAGAAGAGCCCAGATGGTATCAGTCCTAGTTGAGTTAGTTCTTTATGATCAGACCCCTTTCCTTTTTATAATTGTTTGCAAGAAGAAGCAGCAGCTTACCACCTGACCTGATCATTCTTCTTCCCTAAAGACTTCATGTCTAGAGTTCTCACTGGGGATGAGGAACAGTTATCATCTTAGATGCTAGAGAAGCTAATAATAAACACCCTTTACCAAGTGTTTGCAGCGCACCATTACTTCAATAGGCAGGTGACGCGTGTTCTCATTTCATCTTCCCAAGAAAACTATGAGGCCGTGCATTTATTAGGATAAAGTCCAGTGATGACGAACAGAGACACCAAATGGCAGTGGACTAAATAAGACAGAAGTTTACTTTTCTGGGACATAGAAATCGGGTACGAGGTGGTCCAGGGCTAGCGTGGTGGCTCCAGAGCACCTCGGAAACTATTGTCTTCTATACTCTCTTCTTTTTGGTCCCCTGTGGATGCCTCCCATTCTCCATTTCTAAAACAACATCGTGTTCCCCATGGCTGCTCCATCTCTAACGATTATGCCTGGGATCTAGCTCAGCAGAAGGAAGAAAGGGGAGAAACAGGGCAATACCCCCAAGAAGTTTCCCGTACGGCTTTTTCCTATGACCATTTGGCCATACATGGTCACACAGCTATGCATAGCTGCAAGGGAGGCTGGGAAATGTAGTCATGATTAGCTGTAGCTATTACACACACACACACACACACACACACACACACACACACACACATCAAAAAAGAAAGGAGATAGGGGGCAAGGAAGGAAGAAAAGAAAGAAAATCAGAGAATGGATGCTGGAGGACAATGAGATGTCTTTGTCACAGATAGATGATACTATTGTTAATCCCCTTTTACAGATGGGAAAAATTAGATGGGAGCAACATGACTGAGGTGGCCGACTTAAAGAGTGATGAGCTAGGAAATTGGAAAATATTTTGTGATACTTGTTCTCATGCACCTTGAATTAGTAAAGACTGAGTTATTAACCTCTCTGCATTGCTCAGGAGAGAAATTATACAAAAACAATGAATTCAGAATTTTGCTCTTTTTTTAACAAATGTTGTCAAGGATGTGGAGGAAAAGGAACGCTTATCCACTGCTGGTAGGAATACAAATTAGAACAGCCACTGTGGAAAACTATATAGAGGTTCTTCAAAATACTAAAAATAGAGCTGGGCATGATGGTGCAGGCTTGTAATCCCAGTACTTGGGAGGCTGAGACAGGAGGATCGCAGGTTCACGGCCAGCCTCAGCTACTTAGTGAGGCCCTCCACAACTTAGTGAGACCCTGTTTTGAAATAAAGAAAAAAAATAGGGCTGGGGGTGTAGCTTGGAGGTAGAATGCCCCTGGGTTCAATCTCCAATGAAAAAAAAAAACTAAAAATAACAGCCAGGTGTGGAGGAGTAATCCCAGCTACTTGGGAGGCTGAGGGAGAATGATAAGGTCAAGACCAGCCTAGGCAATTTAGCAAGACCCCATCTCAAAACAAAAATATAAGCCAGGCATGGTGGTGCCTGCCTGTAACTCCAGTACTTGGGAGACTGAGACAGGAGGATCACAGGTTTGAAGTCAACCTCAGCAACTTAGTGAGACCCTGTTTAAAAAAAAAAAAAAAGCTGGGCATGGTGGCACACGCTTAAAATCCTAGTATTTGGGAGGCTGAGACAGGAGGATTGCAGTTCAAGGACAGCCTCAGCAAATAGTGAGACTTTCATCAACGTAGCGAGACCGTGTTTCAGAATAAAAATAAAAAGGGCTGGGGATGTAGCTTGGAGGTAGAATGACCCTGGGTTCTATCCCTAGTGCTACAAAGAAAAAAAAATGGAGCTGGTAGTGTAGCTCAGAGGCTTAGAATCCCTGAGTTCAGTACCAAAAGCAAAACAAAAAATAAATAAATACAATAAAAAGGGCTGGGAACCAGGCATGGTGGCACACTTCTATAATCCCAGTTCTTGGAAGGCTGAGACAGGAGAATTACAGGTTCAAGGCCAGCCTTGGCAACTTAGCAAGACCTTCAGCAATTTAGCAAGCCCATGTTTCAGAATAAAAACAATAGAGCCAGGGATGGTGGTGCACACCTGTAATCCCAGAACTTGGGAGGCTGAGATAGGAAGATCGCAGGTTCGAAGCCAGCTTCAGCAACTTAGCATGACTGTTTCTTTTTTGGTTTTGCGGTACCGGGGATTGAACCCAGGGGCGTTCTACCTCCGCGCTACACCCCCGGCCCTATTTTTTATGCTTTATTTTGAAACCGGGTGTCACGAAGTTGCGGAGGGCCTCACTAAGGAGAGAGAGAGAGAGAGAGAGAGAGAGAGAAAGAGAGAGAGAGAGAGAGAGCTGAGGCTGGCCACGAACCCGGATCCTCTGGTCTCCGCCTCCCAAAGTACTGGGATTACAAGCATGTGCCACTACGCCCGGCAGCATGACTGTTTCAAAATAAATAATAAAATGCCGGGTGTGGTGGCGCACACTTGTAATCCCAGTACTTGGCAGGCTGAGACTGGAGGATCTGGGTTCACGGCCAGCCTCAGCTACTTAGTGAGGAGACCCGGTTTCAAAATGAAGAATAAAAAATAGGGCTGGGGGTGTAACTCGAAGATAAAATGCCCCTGGGTTCAATCCTCAGTACCGCAAAATTAATTAACTAATTAATTAATTAAAAATAAATAAATAATAAAATAGGACTGAAGGCATAGCTCAGAGGTAAAACACCCTTGGGTTCAGTGTCCAGTACCAAAAAACAAAATAATAGAATAAATAAATAAAATAAAATAGGGGGAGGAAGAGGAACCCTGCTCCAAAGGCTTTCTTGACTCTCCTAGAGATCCTGACATAGGCATCTTAAAGGCTATTCCAGAAGACGAGCAGCCCTCCAAGGGGTGGCCCGTGCAGTAAGGACAGGGTCCTCTGCCCCAGGGACAAAAGCAGCCACGTCTGAGTGAGCGCTGCAAAGGTCCGATGCCCTGCAGTCCCTGAGCCTCTAGGTGGCAGTGCCCAGCCAGAAATGGGGCCACTGAAGTCCCGGGAACACAACAGGAGGGGAGGAGGTGCTCCCCAGAGCCAGGGGTGCTCACTGGAGGGGGAGAGACGCCCAGACCCTCCCAGCTGGCTCTCAGGAGGTGCGGGCACGGGAAGGGAGCGGGGGCACTCAGATACATGTCACTGAGCAATGACGAGTGGAGGGAGAGGCGGAGAAGGGACGGGAGGAGAGCATTTGAGGGCTTGAGTTATCACTAATGATTGGAGCTAGCATTTCTTGAAAACTTGCTGGCAGACACTGTCCTAGCCAAATAAAGATACACTCTGTGTGTGTGTGTGTGTGTGTGTGTGTGTGTGTGTGTGTGTGTGTGTATTCTCATTCTATTGTGAGCATTTCCAGAGATCTTGATTTTTTCTTCAAGAGAATGCTTTATAAAGACTTCATATTCCTGTTATGTGTATGTGTGTGTGTGTGTGTGTGTGTGTGTGTGTGTGTGTGTGTTATACTGGGGATTGAACCCAGGGGCATTCTACCTTCAAGCAACACCCCCAGACCGATTTTATTTTTTATTTGGAAACAGGGTCTCACTAGGTTGATGAGTCTCACTACTTGCTGAGGCTGTCCTCCAACCTGTGATCCTCCTGTCTCAGCCTCCCAAGTATTGGGATTACAGGCATGCACCACCACGCCCGGCTCTTCATACTCCATCTAATGAAACAAATAGGATGTGCGTACTCAGTCCCCTAGTATTGTTAGCTTCTTTTTTTTTCTTTTCTCTTTCATACTTTTGCTCTGTTGTCTAAAGTTTCTCAATGAACAATTGTGTCTTTTTTTTTCTTGGTACTGGGGATTGAAGGGGTGTTCTACTTTCAAGCTGCACCCCCCGCCCTTTTTTTTTTTTTTGCGGTACCAGGGATTGAACCCAGGGGCGTTTTACCTCCAAGCTACACCCCCGGCCCTATTTTTTATACTTTATTTTGAAACTGGGTCTCACGAAGTTGCAGAGGGCCTCACTAAGTAGCTGAGGCTGGCCGCGAACCCGGATCCTCTGGTCTCCGCCTCCCAAGTACTGGGATTACAAGCGTGTGCCACCACGCCCGGCTATTTTTATTTTTTATTTTGAAATGGTCTCACGAAGTTGCTGCGGGTCTCACTAAGTTGTCTGGGCTAGCCTCTATCCTGTGATCCTCCTGTCACAGCCTCCCGAGGACTGGGATTCCAGGTATGCGCCACCAAGCCCGGCTGAGAATTTCCACTTCTTATATCTAGAAATCTCCCACATATGCACAAAACATTGCATGGTGCAGCACTGGCTGCAACAACCTCAACAGAACACACTTCACGATGTCCCAAGAGACTGGCCAGTAACTCGCAGGAGAGCCAGACTCTGCACCTCCATCCCAGAGCAGGAAGGAGACCTGGGTGGACTGCGAAGGGGGTAAGAAACTGGCAAGGAGATGTCTGCAGGGGTTTAGAGCAGAGGCCAGAGAATGTTCTCTGCAAAGGCTCAGACAGCAAATAGTTCTTCTCTGTCACAACTACTCAACTCTGTGGTTGTAGCAAGAAGGCAGCCACAAACTATGTGCAGACAAATGAGTGTTGTCCTTGCAACAAAACTTTATTGATTTATCTATTTATTGTGGCACTGGGGATTGAACCCAGGGGCGTTCTACCTGGGAGCTACACCCCCCACCCTGCCCTTTATATTTTTTATTTGGAAATAGAGTCTCGCCCAGCCTTAGCAATTTAGCCAGACCCTGTTTCAAAATAAAAAATAAAATCGGGCTGGGGGTGTAGCTTGGAGGTAAAGTGACCCTGGGTTCAATCGCCAGTACCAAAAAAGAAAAACATAAAGAAATAGGACGGGCGTGGTGGCGCACGCTTGTAATCCCAGTACTTGGGAGGCTGAGACCGGAGGATCCGGGTTCGCGGCCAGCCTCAGCTACTTAGTGAGGCCCTCCGCAACTTAGTGAGACCCGGTTTCAAAATAAAGTGTAAAAAATAGGGCCGGGGGTGTAGCGCGGAGGTAGAACGCCCCTGGGTTCAATCCCCGGTACCACAAAAAAAAAGAAAGAAATAGGGTCTCGCTAAGTTGCTGAGGCTGGCCTCAAACCTGCGATCCACCTGTCTCAACCTCCCAAATACTGGGATTACAGGTGTACGCCACCATGCCTGGCTACAACAAAACTACATTTATAAAAAGAGATGGTGAGCTATAGCTTGCTGACCCCCGGGGCACAAAGACAGACACCAAACTGATATCAGAAACTGCCTCTGAGGAGAGACTAGAACTGGGGCTTGGGGGACATTAGGGAATATTAACTCCATCGGAGATGTGTGAGGACCACTCTGTACTGTATTCATCTATTCTTTTTTTTTTTTTTTTTTGCAGTATTACAGATTGAACCCAGGGGCGTTCTACCTCCGAGCTACACCCCCAGCCCTATTTTTTATTCTTTATTTTGAAACAGGGTCTCACTAAGTAGCGGAGGGCCTCGCTAAGTAGCTGAGGCTGGCTGCGAACCTGGATCCTCTGGTCTCAGCCTCCCAAGTACGGGGATGACAACCGTGCGCCACCACGCCCGGCTTATTCTATCATATTTAATAAACACTTTAAGGGCTTACTATGGCAAGTGCTATTCTAAAGACTTTATAAGCTGGGCATGGTGGTGCACGCTTATAATCCCAGTATTCAGGAGGCTGAGACCGGAGGATCCGGGTTCGCGGCCAGCCTCAGCTACTTAGTGAGGCCCTCCGCAACTGAGTGAGACCCTGATTCAAAATAAAGAATAAAAAAAATAGGGCTGGGGGTGTAGCTTGGAGGTAGAATGCCCCTGGGTTCAATCCCCAGTACCGCAAAAAATAAAGACTTTATAAATATTAAAGTTATTAAATTCATTTAAGCCTCATAACACCAACTTGAAATAGAAACTATTACTATTCACATTTTTCAGATGAAGAAACTGAGGCACGGGGAAGTGAATTGGACTTGCTTAAGATCACACAACTGGTTACGTGCTAGGGCCAGGATTCAGATCAGGTGTCCCGTCTCCAAACCGAAAGTTCAAGGCCAGCCTCAGCAACTTGGGGAGGCCCTTAGCAACTTAGTGAGACCCTGTTTCAAAATGAAATATAAAAAGGGCTGGGGGTGTAGCTCAGAGGGTTCAACCCCCAGTACAACAAAATAAATAAATAGTGCTCTTTAATATTCTAAACTAAACTGGGCGTGGTGGTACACTCCTGTAATCCCAGTACATGGGAGTCTGAGACAGGAGGATCACAGGTTCAGGAGCACCCTCAGCAATTTACTGAGACCCTGTTTCAAAACAAAAATATAAAAATGAGGCTGGGGGTGTAGCTCAGAGGTAGAATGCCCCTGGGTTAAATCCCTGACTGAAAAAAAAAAACAAATTCTAAGACAACCATTTTTATCACAAACTAAAAACATAGCCAGGCATAGTGGTGCATGCTTATAATCCCAGTTTGTGGGAGACTGAGACAGGAGGATCACAGCTCCACAGTCAGCCTTAACAACTTAATGAGGCCTTCTACAACTTAGTGAGACCCTGTTTCAAAATAAAATAGGGCTGGGGGAGCCAGGTGTGATGGCGCACCCTTGTAATCCCAGTGCTTGGCAGGCTGAGACAGGAGGATGGTGGGTTCATGGCCAGCCTCAGCTACTTAGTGAGGCCCTCCCTCCGCAACTTAGTGAGACCCTGTTTCAAAATAAAGAATAAAAAATAGGGCAGGGGGTATAGCTCGGAGGTAGAGTGCCCCTGGGTTCAATCCCCAGTACCACACACACACTCACAAAAAAAAAAAAAAACTAAAAGCATAATTCAGTGGGAAAAGGCATAACTGAAAACTATTCTCAGCCCAGCGTGGTGGTGCACAATTGTAATCCCAGTACTTGGGAGGCTGAGACAGGAGGATTGCAGGTTCGAAGCCAGCCTCAGCAATTTAGCAAGGCCCTCTGCAATTTAGTGAGACCCTGTTTCCAAATAAGAAATAATAAAATCGGGCTGGGGGTATAACTTGGAGGTAGAATGCCCCTGGGTTCAATCCCCAGTACCAAAAAACTATTCTCATTTCCTCTCTCTCTCCTCTCTCCTCTCCTTTTCTCTTCTCTTCTCTTCTCTTCTCTTCTCTCTCTCTCTCTCTCTCTCTCTCTCTCTCTCTCCTCTCTCTCTCTTTCTCTCTCTCTCTTTCTCTCCTCTCCTCTCCTCTCCTCTCCTCTCCTCTCTCTCTCTCCTCTCTCTCTGCACTTAGACCATGAAACACTACCATTTACCTGGAGTGCATAAAAAGCAAAGTCAAACAAAATGATCCCAGATGTCACCCTCCCTCCCCATTGGATCTCAAGCTTCAAGGAAGCAGACAAGGAAATGTCACCTGGGGGAAAGCCCAGAGCGGAGAGATGAACCTCCACTTGGAGCTGGGCACCCTCATTCAAGCCCCACCCCCTTTCTGAGCATCAGTCACAAGACCTCCTTGCCTTTGGAGCTGGGAAACTGTGACAAGGGATGGAGCTGGGAAACTGTGACAGGGGATACCACGCAAAGCACCCAGGAGCTGGTTGAGAAACGGGCTGGTTATCAGGACAAGTGACCATGCGACTGGCCCCGGCATCTCACCGCAGCATCGCCGGATTCCTGCAGGGCTGGTGGCTTCCTGTTTGTGTGGCCCCACCCGCCCCCACTCAGAGAAGCTGGAGCCGCTCTGCACACAGCACCCAGGGAGGGACAGCTGAGGCAGCACCCTGAAGGCTGGCCTGGGAACCCGCAGACCCCATCTGGAACTCTGCAAAGGAGAAGTTTGGGGGTGGGGAAGCAGGACCTTAACCCAGAGAATAAGTACCTCTGAGTATCGTCACTGACCCCTGAACACCCTAACCTAGAAGCCCAAATCCAGGACCAGGGACACCGGGAAGGTGAGGCTCGAAGGCTCAACAGCTGTTTCTGAAGGTGCTGGACTAGCACCCACCCCTGCCCCAGGCATCCGGACCCAAGGGACGCCAAAGACAGCCTTTGGGAGTGTCCTTAAAAAAGACGGAGGAGCTGGAATCCCAGTCCTTGGGAGGCTGAGACAGGAGAATCACAGGTTCGAGGCTAGCCGCAGCAACTTAGTGAGACCCTCCACAACTTAATGAGACCCTGTTTCAAAATGAAAAATAAAATAGGGTTGGAGGTGTAGCTCAGAGATAGAATGCCCTTAGGTTCAATACCCAGTGCCCCCACACACACAAACACACAAAGACAGGCCCTCAGCCAGGTGTGGTGGTGAATGCAATCCCAGTACTTGGGAGGCTGAGACAGGAGAATCACATTTTCGAGGACAGCCTCAACAAGTAGTGAGACTCTCGTCAACCTAGCAAGACCCTGTTTCAAAATAAAAATAAAATAGGGCTGGGGGTGTAGCTCAGAGGTAGACTGCCCCCGGGTGGTTCCTTCAAGAAACCAAACATGGACGTGGGGGAAAGGCGTCTGCACTGTGGGACCCGCAGCAGAGCCCCTGGGCTCAACTCCCGGGACTGCCCCTTTAAGGCTCTGGTGGGCGGACCCAGGCGTTGTGTCCGTCTCCGCATTCCTGGGCCCAAACAGGAAGTGAGTCATGGCGGGAGAATGCAGGTTCCCCGCCTCGGGGCTCGGCGACCTCGGCTGCCCCTGGGGTCCGGCCTCTGTGGCTGCCTGCGGGGAAGGTGTGGGAGCAGGTCGCACGGGCTTCGGACTGGCCAGGCCCCCAGAGGTGCAGAGGGCACCGGAGAGGTGCTGAACCCTAGGAGACGGCTTCCTTCCGCGAGCCCACTTTAGAGACGAGAACACTGAGGCTCGAGTTAAGGATCTTGTGCCCAAGTCCCTGATGCTCCATACTCCCCAACACCCCCCGCCCCAAATTTGAACCCTAGCTCCACGAGGAACGTCCCCAAATACCTTCCAGACAGGACAACCCCGCAGAGCTGGGTGCAGATCCTGGCCTGGCCACTCCCTCCACCGTACAGAGCCTCCATCTTCCCATCTGTAGGATGGGAATGCCCTCGTTCTTAAGTGCACTGGGGGTCTGCCTGGTGCGGGGGGAAAACAGATGAAAGGCTGGTAGAACTTACCCTCCAGGACAGGTAGACCCCAAACAAAAGTAAACCAGAAAGTAAAATCACAAGACACAAAGAAATGATGCAGGCAGGGAGGTCAGAAGGCCCTCAGGAGCTCTCTTTTCAGAAAGTGGGTGAAAGGGCACCCCAGGGGGAAGTATAAAGCAAAAAAAAAAAAAAACACATCCACAGTAAAACCTGCAGCTGGGGTACATGTTAAGAAGGGGGTCTCCAGAGAAGGATCTGCTGGGGTGGAGCCCGGGAGGGAAGCCGCCATTGGTGGCTCACACTGAGAACCCCAGCCCACCCCCCACCCCCCACCGGGCCCTGGGCGCCTGTCAAGAATGTTCACCAAGTTTGGAGGAGCTCGGCCGCTCCAGCTCCGCCGGCGGCAGCAGTGGGGAAGCCCTGGCGGGCGCAGGCGCCAGGGGAGCGGGCTGCCAACAGGACCCACCGGGCTGCCCTGGTGCTGGTGTCAGTCACAGGCAGGTTCCCAGGAGCCTGCCTGTCACTTTGGGTTAAGGTCGAGGCAGTGGATTGCTGGGGACAGCCATTCCTTCTCTCCAAGCAGCCGTTCCTGGTCACTGCCCACCTCAGCACACCCCACTCCCCTAACCGGGGGACAGCCTCCACCCCAACTGGCCAACTCGAAACTCACCCATGGAGAAGCGGAGGGCACTGTGCAGCCAGGCTGCACGGACTAACAATTGCCAGCGCTCACCTGGAGCCAGGTGTTTTGAGAACACCTCATTTCTTCCTGGAACTCTAGCATCCTCCTCCACACAGATGGGAGAAACCAAAGCAGAATGGTGACTTCCGTATAGGTTTTCAGGAATACGTGTGCACATTATATATATATAATTTTTTTTTTTTTTGCAGTACTGGGGATGGAACCCAGGAGCATTCTATCTCTGAGCTACACCCCCAGCCCTATTTTTTTATTCTTTATTTTCAAACAGGGTCTCACTAAGTTGTGGAGGCCTCACTAAGT
The DNA here is from genome assembly GCA_004027185.1 of Glis glis. Lineage (NCBI taxonomy): Eukaryota > Metazoa > Chordata > Mammalia > Rodentia > Gliridae > Glis > Glis glis. The sequence continues at coordinate 47,987 of PVJS01006208.1, read as the reverse complement.
AGCTGAGTCTGGCGGTGAACCCGGATCCTCCAGTCTCAGCCTCCCAAATACTGGGATTACAAGCGTGCGCCACCATGCCCAGCTTGGGCACATACTTTTCTAGAAAAGTATAGCCAATCTCTACTGACTGGAGAGGGAGCTGTGGGGTCTGTGGGATGGGGTTGGAAACCGTTCCAGGTGACAGGGTTCCAGGGTTCCAGGGTTCCGGCTGAGTGAATGCAATGGCGGAGGTGCTCCAGGACCAAGCGGCTTTTTGTTTTCTGCTGTATCCATCAGCCTTGACTTCGGTCTAGCTTTCCTAGTCACTGCAAGAGGCTGCAGTGGCTCTGGGCACACTGACGATGTGACACACAAGAGCAGGGGATGGCTCAGGAAGACAGCACCGGTATCGTCTGTGCACTCCCACACCAAATATGTGTACTACCAGTGTCATTTTAATACACACACAGAGGCAAATGGGTGGTAGGGCTCAGGACTCAACTTTTTATTCTTCAATTTACCTTTAAAAAATACCGTGTCCAAGTCAGGCGTGGTGGCGCACGCTTGTAATCCCAGTACTTGGGAGGCTGAGACAGGAGGATCACAGGTTTGCAGCCAGCCTCACCTACTTAGAGAGGCCTTCCGCAACTTAATGAGACCCTGTTTCAAAATCAAGAATAAAAAATAGGGCTGGGGGTGTAGCTTAGAGGTAGAACACCCTGGGTTCAATCCCCCGTACCCCCCCCAAAAAAAATACCATGTCCTGCCCCAGACCTTTGGACTTGCTTCGTGTGCAGGTGGGGAGTCCAGAAATCTGTTTTAAACCAACCCAAGGTGACACAGCCCTACCAGGCTGGGTCACTCCTGGTTAGCCATGACTCACTGTGCCCTGGGGCCTTGCAGGTGCCAGCTCCCTCCTGCCAAGCCCAGTAAAACGCCCTGCCCCAGAGGAATGCGCTGGTCATGCGCGGACTTCCTCAAGGCCGGGGAATCTGAATGTGGGTAGGCAGGCAGCCTCCGTCTCCTGCCAGCACCAGCTGCCCTCGGCCTTGGGGCTGGCCTCAGGGGCCCAACGCACTGGCCACCTGCCCGCTCATCTGGAAAGAGGCCAAAGCAACATTCCCCTCTGCAGGACGGACCAGAGGCCCCGGAGGCTGGAACTCCACTGGCAGCTTGAAAAATCTTGGGGCCTGAGCAGGTGTGGTGGTGCACTCTTGTAATCCCAGTACCTGGGAGGCTGACACAGGAGGATCACAGGTTCAAGGCCAACCTCAGCAACCTAGCAAGACCCCGTTTCGAAATAAAAAATGAAATAGGGCTGGGGGTGTAGCTCAGAGATAGAATGCCTCTGGGTTTAACCTTCAATACCCAAAACAAGAAAAAACCTCGGTGCCTGGAACATACCCCAAGGAAACAACCCAGAGGCATTCTATACCCCCAGCCCTATTGGTTTTTTTGTTTGTTTTTTTGAAACAGGGTCTCAACTAAGTCGCAGAGGGCTTTGTGAGGCGAGAACCTGCGATCCTCCAGTCTCAGCCCCCCAAGTATTGGGATTACAGCTGTGCGCCCCCACGCCGGGCACCTAATTCTAATATGCAGGCAGGTTGAAAAACATGAAATTAGAGGGGAGAGAAGGGACAGGGAGAAACAGAGGCTAGAGGTGAGGACGGAGCCCAGGAGAGTCCTGGCAGACCCTGAGGAGAGAGTTCTCCCCCAGCCAGGTGACGGCGACATTTAATGACTAACATCCAAGTGCTTACCAGGCATCCATCTTCGAGGCAGGCTGGGGAGCAGGCACAGTGGGGACGCTGGGACCCCGGGGTCCTGCTCTTCACCACCACACCCATCATCTCAACAGACTGAAGGCCCAGGTGGAATAGGTTTTGAGAAAACCTACAAATCTTGAATTTCAAGCCCTTTTTATGTACTCATTCAAGGAACAGCCATACCTACAGAGCCAGGTGCTGACATCCAGAGAGCCCAGGTGTTCAAGCCGGTTGTGAAATGAATGTGGTCACATACAGTGTTTAGTAAAAATACCAAGAAACTATAAAGTGAAGTGCGTCACACACAGAAAGGTAGGAACTTTTCTCAAGGCTTGATTCAGTGTGCTGGGTGAGCGAACACACCGTGTGCACGGGTGCGTGTGTGTGTGTATTCACAACAGGTCTCCATAGAAGAGGTATTTGTTCCTGTAAATTGTGGTCTACAATGTCTGAGAAACACGGAGATGGGCAAGATGCAAGTCCTCAGATACCGAATGTAACTGAACGCGCACAGTTCTAGACTTTACATTAACTCTAAGAGGCCCACACAGCAAATCAAAACCCCGTGAGAGTTAGAAATTTCTAGCTATTCCTGAAACAGACACAGCCTCTGTGATCTTGAGACTCACCACGGGAGGGGAGTTTGGGAAAGGGTGACCAACCTCCTCCCACCCCCTCAAGGGCAGCGTGACGGGGGACCCCTCTCCCCAGGCGTGGGAGCCCTGGCACCATCCCCGAGGAACGGAGCGACAGGAGGAGAATCTTCTTTCAGGGCTCAGTGAGTGGCACAAACCTTGGTGGATCTGTGGAGGACACCTAGATACAAGCAGATACTGAGACCCCGGGACCCCCAAGTGCTAAAAGCAGTCCAAGTGCCCCGGAGCCCTTCCTCCAGAGTCAGGCTGCAGAACTCCACCCTCAGCCTGCAGAGCCCTCCTCGCTGTGTGAGCTGGATGAAACCCCAGGACCTCTGAAGCCCCCCAAGGCAGATCCCTGGATGACCAGAGCCCTGTGTGTCCCCTGTGCCCACCAGACCTAAGGCAAAGGAGTGCCACCATCCGGCAGGGTGCACCGTGCTGTACCACCCCTCGCGGTGCACAGCACGCGCACCAACGCTCGGCACCCCTCAACTGGGGTCAGGGAGGCACGGCTCCCCCGGCTGAGGACTGAGGACTATCGGACGAGCAGCCTGTCCCTGCCCACCTGCGGCATCTCCTTGGTAGGCACTGGACTGACCGGAAAACAAGGCCTCGCTCACGTGCGGTCAGGCTTTTGCCCTGAAAACCGATTACCCAGCTTCACCTGGGTTGCTGCCTGCCCCCCTTTCCAAACTACCCCCAGGACATGGTCAATCTATATTTTTCAAGACTAGAGCTTCCAAATTCCAATCTCCCACCATGGATTTTGTTACTAAAGTGCTTTAACTCAACACTAGCTCCTATATAACCACCAGCCAACCAGCATAGCTACACCCATGAAAGACTTGGAAATATATAGAAAAATTGTTTGGAAGGTTACTCTCCAAAACTATTCAGGGTTCTTATGTTTGGGGAGGGCAAGTCAAAAAGGGCCTTTATGCTTATGTCTGACATTTTGTCCTCACAAAAATGCGTGTGTTAATTTTCCAATGGCACCCTGAAATCGATAGCACACTGAAATATACTATCTGATGAAAAGATTATAAACGTGGATATAAATGTACCCAACTTTCAAGGAAAGCCTGCCACAAAGGTTTGCATCTTTTTTTCTATTTTACCTTTATCACAAATGATGAAATAGCCCCAAGAGGCAAACTTACTAGACTCCCCATCTTTAGTGGTGGAGCCGGCATTCAAACCCACGTGATAGCAAGCAAAAAATGGATCCTTCACATGACAGGACAAGAAAACTAAAGTCCCAGGATCACTTCACAGCCTGCAAGAAGTCCAGACGCCCGACACTGGCCAAGGTGCAGGCCATCTTACCAACATGGCAAAGTTTTAACTGGTACCTTGCAGAAGGTACTTTGGCAGGATCCATCAGTATCTGAAGTACGAATTCCTTGAAACCAGCAATTTCTTTCATCTGCAGAAATCTGTCCTACAGAAACTTAAAGAAGCCAGTCTACTCGCTGGTGCACTTACATCATGAAAACCTGGCACCTGCAAAAGGACCACCCATACCAAGGAGTATTAGTCAGTCATAAAACTTCACCATATTCTGGTACAGAAAGACCTACATACAGTATAACTTGTGTTGTGGCTGGATTGTTGCAGTTTTCAACCTTTCTTAAAAAGCACTAAATTAATATAAATACAACAGGGTCCTCAGAAACTTGGAATAGCATCAAGTGAAACCTCCCAGTTTTGTGAGGGCCTCACACCTGTGCAGGAACCTGGACCCCCATTCCTGTCACGAGCTGCCAGTCTCCTGAACCTCTATTCCCCTCTCGAATAACGTCCCTGTGAAAACCACACACACCTCAAATCCTCCTGAGTGGAGTGTGCAGGCTAGCCTTGTGGGGTAAGGTCATCTGAACAGCCAAAGTTGGGGCGGCTTAGAGCAGGGGGAGCAGGTACTATAAACACGTGACCAGAGCCTTTATCTAGACAACCTTGTCTCTTTTAAAGTTAAAGGGCTTCCTGTGGCAGAACCATTCAGGGTGCTCACTCCAAGCAGACTCTCTGAAGATTCCCAACCTCGCCACTAGATAGCTCAGCAAATGGGCTGATGAAGTGCCAGGTGATGAACTATATGAAATAAAACCCAATGAGATTCATCTGCTAACCTAGTCACTACACCTCTCAAAAACTTGGGTAGCCACAAACGATTCTGTGCTTACCAGTTTTCTAAAATTACCGGTACAAGCCAGGCTTGGTGGCGCACACTTGTAATCCCGGTACTTGGGAGGCGGAGACCGGAGGATCCGGGTTCGTGGACAGCCTCAGCTACTTAGTGAGGCCCTCTGCAACTTCGTGAGACCCGGTTTCAAAATAAAGGATAAAAAATAGGGCCGGGGGTGTAGCCCGGAGGTAGAACGCCCCCTGGGTTCAATCCCCTGTACCGCAAAAAAATAAAATAAATAAATAAATAAAAAATTACTGGTGCAGCCCATGTCCCCGCCCAACTAAAGGCCCCACCTCAAGATCCTCTCTTGGGTAGCCAGGCGTGGTGGGGCACACCTGTAATCCCAGTACTTGGGAGGCTGAGACAAGAGGATCGCAGGTTCGAAGTCAGCCTCAGCAACTTAGAGAGGCTGTCAGCAAGTTAAAGAGACCCTGTTTCCAAATTAAAAAAAAATATATAGGGCTGGGGGTATAGCCCGGAGATAGAAATAGAAGGCCCCTGGGTTTGGCAGCTTGTACCTTGGGTGGATGTTGGCCTTCTCCACTTACTGTAAAGGAGGCAAGCCTGGCTTCCATTACTGAATGCAAACCTTCAGGCCCCAAGCCACAATTATTCAGGTTCAGTGAGTTCTAATCGCCCATAGAAAAAAATTAAAAGACTAATTGTTTATCAAAAGCCTAATCCTCAATTGATTACATCATAAGGTTATTCAAATGTAATGACCCAAACAAAACTACAGACAGGCCCCATTGTTTTTGGTTTTTTTAAATGATTTATTCATTTTATGATTGAAGGTGTGTATCACTACTCCAGTTGGGTAGACCACATTGAAGAATTTGACTGCAGGTCTTCAGATTTAGCCAAATGCTTTCACTAATTTTGCTCTATAAAATACTAAACATTATCATAAAGTGTTTTTAAATATTTCAACCATGCTCAAACACTGCAGTGTAAGGATGAACTCAACCTGCTAGTGCCGATTAGGGCAACAGGAGCAGAACCAAGGAGCTACGACGTCTGAGAGGATCAGACTCTGGCTTAAGACGAGCTTATGTTCCCCCAAACTAAAATTCAGCCTACACTGTTCTCAAGAGACTGAGTCAACATGATATTTTTTTTAAAGTACAACACAAGAATGCAACCTTCAGTGATTTGTTTTGCCTCTAAACTGGCACAAAGAAAAGCTTCCAGAAGATTCTGAACTAAGCTGTCAAAATTAATATTTTCCTACGATTAGAAATCGTGTGGCTGTGTACTATGGGCCTCAGGGTTGTTCAGTCCTCGGGGCAAGGAGAGGGCAATGGGACAGAGAAGGGAAGGGAACGTTACTAGTGGGTGACAAGGAGCACTGGAGAGTAAATGCACTGGAAAAAAGTAACAAATGCTAAAGTTTTTAAAAAGTTTAATGGAGCCGATAAGGCATATAAATTGTGTTCTGGCAGACCTGCTTTCTTTTACCAAAGAAAATGGCACATGTTTTATCAAAATTTGACAATTGAAAGTAAAGGGTACTAAGATTAAGCTTCAGAGCACCAACTCAAACAAAACAACCAAAAATAATGTTACTCAACTCAGAAAGAGGAACTAAAACCAAGGCATAAAGGGGAGATTAAATATGTGTTCCTCCACTGCAAAATCCTGTAGGAATAGGAGTTCTGGGCTCTCGTGAGCAACACGTCACACCACCAAACCCCAATTCCAGAATCTAAATTTACAATGACAGAAAAGGAAAGATAATTCCAAATGCTTTTCTTGGTATATTTCAAAGGGAAGCTTGAAAATATTCATAATACATAGGCTTGTCCGTTTCAGGTAAAATGACAGATTGCTATAATTCTTCCTGCTATTATATTCAAACAAAAAATGATCCGCTTTTGCAAAAATTTAGAAATACCTTTCATTCCTACTTTGAGTATGGATTTCACTGTTTTAAATAAGGGTTATATCTATAATGAGCACAGAACTTCAATTCACACAACATTTCTAACATTCCATTCACATCCCACCCAGTCAATAATGCTTAACTTAGCAAAGTTTCTTCACAAAAAAGATATTATTAAATGGCTGAAGAAATTGCAAACTTCAACAAAGTGCTGTTAGTAATTACTGGAAAAACCCTTACACTGATTTGCAATGGTCATTTAAGGATAAAAATAGGAAGTAACTGACCGAGACTGGACTACAAGTGTGCAAGGAAACATTCTTCACTGTCCTACTTGATATATAATAATAGGATAGAATAAATTACAGTACCTGGCAGGCTGACATCAGTTCTTCTTCTAAAAAAAGACTATCGTTCAGTTCAAGATATTAAAAATGAAGATGAAACATGCTCTAAAACATTGTAGCTACAAGGTCTTATATTTACTCAAGAGGACTCTATGAGAACTTTTATCTTTAGGTCTAGCTAACATCTAGAGAACCTCCATGCGATTCCAGCTTTTCCAGAATGAGATTCCAAACTGCACTTCTGAGGAGTGGAGGGACAGGGAGAGCTGGGGTTTGCTATTTAAGTTGTGATCACATCATCAGTAGATAAAACAGAGCATTCTCATCTTCCACCCACTACAATGAAAACTGCACAAAGTAGGGCATCCGTGAAAAATGTAAAACAGGATCCCAAAGACTAGAATGAATACCTACCCCCACCATCCATCTCCCCCTCTCACTAATACTGAACCCAAAAGGAAGCCCACTCTCGAAGTTCATGACCTCGCCATTTCAGGTCACTTGAATGCAGTCTACATGTTTACATTTACCATAAGGAAAGTACTCCGCATAGGACGTACTACTTGTCTTAAAACTGAGTATTTGAAGCCTACAGGGTTAATCTGGGGGCAGTTTAATAATATTGCTATTTTTAGAGCACTAACACACACAAAGTGAATCCAATAAAGTTCTGTGTATTGATTCAATATTAAGTATTAATTGCATGACCATCATAGCACCTCTTTACATCACACAATCACCAGAATTAGAAACGGCTTTGAAAACTAAAAACAGGGCACAATCCAATAATTAGAAGTTGCACTGTTACTATATAGAACCACTAGGTGCGTGGTTCAGTGCGGCTGCAAAATGGAAGCCTGCAGATTTGACACAAGACGCCAAATCGTGTTTTTAGACAATTTTAGGAACCTGGCAATACTGTTGAAGCAAAATACTCAACACATCAGGAAATGGACCCCCCCACACAAAAAAAAGGCATTCTATAACCAAATAAACATCTGATATTTCCTTTCCCTTTGAGAATAAATACAGTTAAGGTCACTTTTAGCCTTGGAACGGATATATGTTTGCCTATGATGATCTTGCTAATGACTACACGATATCTGATGTCCTCTGCTAGGATTATAGTTTTGAGAAAGCCATAGTTACAAGAGGCATCTACTGTAAATACCTACAACTTCCTTTTATGGCAACCACTATAGAATTCACTTGTCTTAAACAGTGAACAAGGGAAGATGGCCTCGTGTTTCCTTTGCAATAATAGTATATGTTGAGGATCGAGTGGCTTTCAAGCAGCATGGTGGGTGTGAAAATGTTTGCAGTTTAGATCATTCTGTTGCGTTTATGGGTTGGTGAGTCTGTAATGACATCGCCACACTGGGCTGAGGTACGCTTTCTAGTTCCACCATTGTCCAAGTGGAGTGCCATTTCTTCTGATATGAAAGTGTTCAAATCGACATCATGGAGTCCATTTCTCCTTCGACTAGCATTCGATCCACTGCTTACATGTGTAGGAGAGCCTGGGGTACTCGAACGCACGCTTATACTAGCCATTGCACCACTAAGACCTAGGAAGAAGAAAAGAGGTTTTAGAGTTGCTCGATTATTTAACCCTTTTGAAAGCAACCCACTTTACTTTCCACGTAGCCACAGTGTCAAAGGATGCCTGCCAATTTTCTAGGTAAGGGGTCACCAGTGCACAGTTTCATTCTGGAAGAACAAATCATCCGGCTTTGACATATGTCTTACTGGGTAACACTACCAATATTGACAACATTGGTAGCTAGCAACCAGGGAAGCTATCTTTCAGGCACGATGTCAGGTGTACAAATATATCATGAAATCCTCCCGTCTATTCTATTAGGTAGGTACTTATACAATTCACAGATGCGGACAGGTGGTGCTTGCTTTAAAGAGGACACACTGGACACCCAGTCACCATTCCGACAGACCCCTCTGATGCATGTGTACGTGTGTGGGGCACGCAGGGGAGGGGAGAAGTCATTTCCAGGCTTAAGTGGGCTTGGTCCAACATCGCCTCTTACGTGACTGTTTTATTACCCAAAACAACACACTGTGACGCCTGAAAAAAAGGTCATTGTTAAAAATTATGCTGGGGTGTCAGGTAAACTCGGTGATCCCTGGACAAAGGGGGCCACGTATCTTAATCACCCAAGGTCTGGACTGTATTTGGTGGAATACAGGGTGGCTCAAGTCAACACTGTCTCTGGCCCCTTAGGGGAAGGCAGGGGTGAGGTAGAGTCCTGATGTTTTGCTCCCAAATTATGAAATCTAGAATATACCTAGCACTCACTCTTGAACACTCATTCCTTGGGATCTTGAACAATTAAGAAACCAAACTTAACATTCCACTCCTAAAATGTTCAGGATAAACCTGTGAAAGGCATGAGTCGAGGCCAGGACATTTTATCAACCAGTGTCAAATTTAAAAAACGTTTAACATTGACAGTGGAATTTCCTCCTGGAGAATTCCCCTTTACACTATTCTAGCCTCACCTAGGGATTTTATTGCCTGACTGAATTTATAACATGATCTTTTATGTTTCCAAAGAATGAGACTTAAGACTTTAAAATAAGCTTAGAAATTTGATTTGGTAGAAGCCCGTTTTAATTTTGAACTCTGTAAAAATGTGATTTAAATTTTAATATTAAGTTGAAAAAAGATTCCCTGCCTCCTACCACATCAAATCTACCAAATTCCCCTTGAAATTGTTCTCACTCCCCAAATACTCTGTGCCCAGTGTTCTCAACCCATGGCCCAACCAGCTCCCATGGCTGCGGATGCTCTGCAGCCCGCACCTCCCTGCTGAGCTGCCTGAACTCCCTCCGGCAGGCACCTCCAGTCTCATTTCTGCACCAATCCAACCAGTCCCCTAGTGGCTCTCCCTGCCCCGAAAACACAACCCCCTTCCCACTGGTGATTTGAGGAAATCTAAGTGTCCCTTTTTACCTCTCAACCTTCAAAGGCCAGCACCTGTTAAAAAAAAAAAAAGGAAAAGGAAAGGAAAGCACTAACACTGGAGTACTTCCGGAATCAGGCCCTATGCCAACGACTTTTACTTAAAATACCCCATGATATCTGTAGTATTCCATTCTGCAGGTGAAAAACCAAGTTTAAAGGGTGAGGGAATCTAACCCAAGATTGACAGGTAGTAAGCAAGAGCAGACACTCCACTCGGGTGGAATCTACACTGCGCACTGCTATACTGCCTCCTCTTCAAGCCCAAGTTGTCTGAGCAAGGAAGTGGCTTCAGGCTTTAGGGCCAGCCTGCCTCCCAGGCTTCATCTCTCTGAACAGTCAAGTCAGCTGCTCTCCCCCCTTCCTGCCCTCTCCACCCCCAAGAGTAATCATGCACTGCCAGTATCAATGATTTCTTCTTCCTGAAATCAGGCCCACGCCTACCAACAGCTCCTGCCTCGATCGCCTCTGCAGGCTTCTCTTCTGCCCCTGCCAGGCGCCCCCCCCCCAGCTCCTGCACCCCTTAAGCTTGCCCACAGGCACCAGCATTTTCCAAAGCTGGACCACCAGTGTTCTCTGCACTCAAAGGCCCACCCATGCTTCTAACTGCCTCCTGGGCATCTCTCAGACTTAACATTTTCAAAGAATTTCACTTCCTCTTACCCAACCCATAGGCTTACTTAAAAGAACATAAAGAAACATCCTGGGCTATTCTTATAGCACAACCATCTCCCCCCATAGACAACCTCTTCATCTCTAACGGATTTAAACACAGTATCTGGCACATAACACTGAATTCTGAAAAACAATGCTTCAAAGTCCAACCCTACATTTTGAAAACCACTGAAATCCAAGGCTCAGCTATTGATTTCAGGAAATAAACCCAGGCTGCTGGCTGCTCACTTTGTGCCATCGCGTTTAAAACTCAATTACCTTCAAGTTGTTAGCATTTTTAAAAGTCTGACATAGACTGTACACTTCTTGCAAGGAGCTGCACCTTCCTTTTCTCTCACCCTGTAACTTGCTACTAGAAGGTACCCAGTACTTCAATGATAACCTTTCCATACATGATCTGTAATTTGGGAACTTAGCAATAAACTGGGCAATTTCAGTAATTAAATTCAGGATTCCCTTTATCAGTTGAAACCACAAAAAGAATTGAGCAATCCCCACCTGATGCCCATGTTATTAACGTAAGGTTCCGTGGCAGTAATGACAACTACCAAAGGCTCTGAAAACACTCTGTTCACAAGTGGACTAGACACTTGAAACAAACATTTCTTAGTGTTTCAACTTCTCCATGAAAAAGATACATTCAACATCCATTTGACCAATTTGAAAATTCCCCAGTAACTTCTGTAAAAATCATCATCTCTCTCTATGAAGTGTATGACCTAGGATTTAACAGCTCCAGGAAAATCACAATGTGCAACATTAACTATCAGCTACTCTCAGCTGTGAAAATCTTTTCCAAGTTTGACTCACTGAATTTCCCAAAAGACTTTTTTTATAAGTGTCAAAAAATTAAGATTAACAACCAAAATATATGAGTATTTTAAACAGCCCAAATTTTATTTTATAAACCAATGACAGCTCCTGGAAGATGCTTAGAAAACCTTAGCTAAGCCACATGAACAATCAGGCCTATACAAGTAAAATCTAAACATGCTTCAGTACTAAAAAACTAAGTTGTAAGTCCTGAGGGCATACAACTTAATTTCTACCAAAAACACACTTTTTCAAAAGGGCTATGGGAATATCAATTGACAAAAGCAGTAGAACAAGTAGCATGATTAGACAGAGAAGTCTCAATTGCTTAATACAAGATAAATAAACTCATCAGTTTTAAAGTTTCTGCATCCATTTAAAATTAGTGCAGGAGTTGGGGGAAACAAAAGATTAGGATGAATTAATCATACTTTGAAAACTCCCACTGGAGCCAAAACAAATTTACAGTCCAGGTTAAAGGAATTCAAGTTACATGGCAAATGATTAAAAGTAGCACACAGCTATTACTGTCATACCAAGTTCATGCTTAGGGTAATAAGAAAATGCTGTTTGCAGAATCACATGTAATTCCAGTTTCCCAGTTAGGTCACACAGGCATAGAGGAGTAAATGCTGCCTTGGTCCAGCAGCCAGCGGCCTGAGGCTTCGTCTACACTCTCTACTGCTTCCCAGCGCTTAGAGCCACAGGGAAGAGGGCTAGCCTGGAGGTGAGAAGGCACATGTTGATCCTCTGCAGATCTGCTCCACCAGGGTTATCTCCCGGAGAAAGGGGGATCTGAAATCCCCAAATCTGGAACAAAATGGGTACCATCCTGCCTGGAAGCTCTCGACTGGCATTCTTGCCATGGGAATGAATTGCACTATTGAGATGTACAGCACGCCCTGTGCGCAAAGCTGTGTTCTGAGGTGCCAGGCAAGCACTTGTAGTGTCAATGTAGTGTATTTTTAGATGTACCAGGGGAGACTGATCATTTAAAAAAGAATTCTACTAGGAAGACTTTGGTAATTTGAAGTAGATACCACTCCCCACCCCAATCTGTAAATTGTAACACTGAATTTTTATTGAAGTAAAGCACACTAAATCAAATCAATTACAAAGATACATGTGTCACACCAAGAAAACATTTTTCAGTTTACGCTGACAGCCCAAAATGCTTTCCATTTTTCAAAGACAGTTTTTAATGCCATGGGGAAAAAATGCTCACGACGTCAAAATGAAAAAGCAAGATACAGTACCATATATGCAGTATGATCTCAGCTAGGAAATAGTTTTAATATTTATACATTGAAAAAAAGACTAGAAGAAAATGCACCAAACATAAACTGCATTTATCACTATATAGTGGGATCACAAGATACTGATTTTTTATTTTGTGAATTTTCAAATTTCCTAAGAAATTAGTAAGTCATAAAATTAGTGAGAAAATTAGATATTAAACTGCTTCATAACTACCAAAAGATATTAAGTAAGTACTAGGTAAATAAACGGGCTTTGAGGTGTAGCTACATGGCCTCCTTTTTCACTGCAATGGAAAAAAATGTCCAACAAAATTTTATTGCAGGTTCAAAACAATTCTGCATCACTCACGTTGGAAGCTTGCAGTCCTACTACCTCCAGAAACATCAATATTTAAGATCTAACCTTTTTCAACAGAAATCTTAATGCTATCTTAATTGCCTTAATTGTTCTTGTTTGCAGAGGCTGGTTTCAAGAAAAGGCATAAATCAGAATTCCAGCCATCAGAGGAAATTTTATTAAATACTCTTTGACATACTATATCAATTTTAAGCAATTAAGAGATTGCTTTGGTGCATTAATCTCTTACATCTTAATTTCTAAGTAAGTTTTTTAGACACATTTTACTGTTAAATAGCTATCAACAGTTCTGTTATTTCAAGGAGATCCAGATTGCAACATTCAACAAGCATTTATTAAGAACCTACTGTGTTCCACACACTGCTAGGAGTGTGGATTTCCTCAGAGGAAAAAAGAATTCTGAAAGATGGATATAAACCCTCACAGGCCGGTTCTAATCAGTTCTCTGCCACAAAAAATTACCAAGTTTCTTGTATACTATCTCATCGGTTTAAGAATCCTAACATCTGTGTCAGCTGTCAAGATAAACATTTAGCTCCGAAAGGATGGGAGAATGACAGGAAAGGAGGTGGGAGAGAACCAAACACAACTGACTCAATTTTCTTCTTACATTTATACTGAGTATCAATTGTCTAGGAAATTTTATCAGGAAAAGATTTGTTCTCAAATTTAGTGACTTCCCTTCAATATCACTCTGGCACACATGGGTCAAAGAATGCTTGAACAATATTAACAAAAACCTGGGCTCAGAGGAGAAAAAAAAAAAGGTGATGGGTTCAGGCTGCCTAAAAATCAGCTTTCCATCAACTCAGGGTAAGAACGTAGCCATTTTATGCTTTGGGTTTGACAAAGTAGGAATTTGCCCTTCATTTTTTTTTTTCTAGGCAAAAATTCCTATCTGACCCTATACGCCTGAATCCAATTTCAATTTCAAATGGTCACATTTTTCGTTTAACCCAGCTTCTCTGTATCCAAGAAAGTATCCAGCAACTTACTGATGCAAGAGAATGATTCCCATGTAGCCTACAGACTTGGGGGGAGGGGGGGCAGAACCCATTAATTCCCAAGGCAACGACACACTGCGCCTCAACCTGACTCACTGGGTGTACATACCATTCTATTAGACAGAAATGCCTTGAAATGTGTCTCTTTAGTTGCCTGCCCCTACCTCCAATAAACAGTGATGGTCCAGTATTTTCTGTCTTCAGTAAATGTGGGGCTCTAAGGAAGGCATACGGAATGACAATATACTCTTTTGTTGTAGTGATATTGGGGACTGAACCCATGCGTATTCTACATGAGTGACACACCCCCATCCCCTATTTATTTATTTTTGAAAAGGGGTCTTCACCAAGTTACTGAGGTTGGTCTCAAACCTGCAAGCCTCCTGCCTCAGCTTCTCACGTACTGGGGATTTACAGGCATGCACCACCATGCCCAGTTAACAATATATACTTTTGTTCTAAAATAGCCATACTTTCTGCAGAGGGATTTAACTGCAGAAATCAGAACTTGCACCACCAGGAAGAAAGCAGAGGATTTTCAAACCAAAAAGGCCTCAGCCTTCAACACTAAGGATCCCCTGGTCTTGCTTTTTTTTTCTGGTACTGGGGATTGAACCCAGGGACATTCCACCTCTTGAGCTCCACCCCCAGCCCTATGTTTTATTCTTTATTTTGAAACAGGGTCTCACTAAGTTGCAGAGGGCATCACTAAGTAGCTGAGGCTGGCTGCGAACCTGCGATCCTCCTGTCTCAGCCTCCCAAGTACTGGGATTACAAGCGTGCGCCACCACGCCCAGCTGTGGTCTTGCTTTTAACTCACCAAGTAGTATTTCAAAAAATATCTTTGCTGGCCTGGGGTATGACTCAGCGGTAGAGCATATGCTTGGCATGCACGAGACCCTGGGTTCAATCCCCAGCACCACACACAAAAAATAACACACGCCTATAGTCCCAGCACTTGGGAGGCTGAGGCAGCAGGATCGCTTGAGCCTAGGAGCAAGACTGTCTCAAAAAAAATAAGTTATCTTAAATAAAATAAAAATAATAAAAGCTATCTTTTCCTTTTAGTTTGGGTTTGAAATTCTCCAGTATCATATTAAAGGCTAGATCCCCCAAGTTTGCCCAAATCCCTCTCAGCACATTTGCTAGCAAATGGGGTAGCCCACTATCTTTAAATTTGCTTTCAACATGAGACTTAAAATTGTGAAGATGGTATCGTAATGCCAAATGCCAATGATAGGCCTGGTTTCCACCAGTGCGACAGTGACACTGGACCCTGCATGCTGGAGGCCTTTGAGTCTGAAATGAAGTGCAATTTCACAGAGGGACACCCCAAGCCCAGTAGGGTTTATTCCAAGTCCTGCAATCAAGAAAGTCATCAAGATCACTTCTGGAACTTAAGTCAAGGGTCTGATTTTTAGGGGGCAGTGTGAGCCAGGGGCAGCTGCCCACACAGGCCACCTGTGAGATGACCTGGGTGAGAGCGAGCGAGCGCGCGCCTGGGCGTCCAGCCGGCTCTGACCCCTTCCTCGGTACCCTTTCACAGACCCCACGATGACAACTCGGGAGCAGAACAGACTCCAGGAGAAGGCTGTCCAGACAACACTAGCGCGGGCCACTCACCGGAGCCTCTCTCCAGTCAACAGAAGAGAATGTGACCAACTCAGCTGCCGGTCAACAGGAAACAAGCTCAAGACTTTAGCACAGTATTTAAGAAGTAGCAACAAGCTCTGAAAATAACCCACTCTGGAGTGCTACCTGCAATTTAAGGAGGCGAAAAAGCCCCTCAAAGGCCCCCAGGCACAGGCCTCAGGCTCCAGGCCTACTTTTGCGGTTGTCCAGACACAGAGGGATCGCACCAGCTCTAGAACTAACCAGGACCCTTGCTTTCCTCACGGCAAACCCACTTACACCGCGCCGTGGTGCGACAGGTAGCTTGCCTGGGCTCTCAAAAACCACCATAAACAAAGTGTGCTGCTGTCAGAGACGGGCCTTGAGGGGGTAAGCACAGAATGTAATCTATACTCTTCCCACCACAGCGAGCCAAGGATGCGGTGGGTCACAAACTACCTTCAAGGCTACTTATGCAGCTCCACTTATGGGAGGAAACCCCAGACACACAAATTCATGTATCCCCAATGTATTTAGAGAAGAAAAGCCTTGAAACCTTTCCTACCCACCCCAAGCCCTACAGAGGAGGAGTGGGGAGTAAGACACCCTGAATCTGCAAACACAGAGGCACAGTGGTTAAGAGGATGCATTTTAGAGCCAGTCAGATCTGAACTATGTATTCTACCATTTACTAACCACCTGCTTCATCTTAGCCAAACGAGACTTTCTTCATCTATAAAATGTTAATAATCCAGAGTAGGTTAGGATTAGATGAGAATCTCCTTAGCCTGTACTGACAAAGTACACACACAAAGAGTAGTTCTAATGATATCCTCCGGCCCCAGCAAACTCCCCGTTGCTCTAATGTGAGACTCCTTTGCTGCACCCCTAGGTACACAGGTCAGTCTCTTGACCGCAGTCATCTGGGGACCGTGATCCTCAACTCTTTCCAAAGGTTCTCCGTCCCACTGTGCTGTATTCATTCACCTTTCAAACCTCTGTATCAACTATCCCTCGTGATACATTCAGAATACAACTGTACCAGGTTCTGTGAAAGCCAGAAGGCAGGAGACGAGGCCCCTGCTCTAAGACCCCATCAGCAGGAAGTACACCCTGGAAACAAACTGAAGCCCAGTGCAGGGGAGGCTTAGAGAATGGGAAGACTAGAGGAAAGCTGAGTCACAGAAGTGACATCTGATCAGCCTCAGAGGATGGGGGAGGGGTAGTAAAGAACATGGAGCGTACACACAAGGGACAGCTGGGAAAACTGACCCCAGGTCAAGACCAGATCACAAGGGCCCCGCCATGCCATGCTCAGCTTGGACTTGCCCCTGTAGGCCACAGAGAAACTTTAAGCAGTAAAGTAACAAATGGAGAGGATCACTCCAGTGGTCGGATGGACTGGTGACTGGGTCAGCTCAAAAAAAACGGAAGCAAGAGCAAAGGTCATCCCAAGCCCAAGCTCACCTCCTCCAGAGGCCTCCCTAATCCCACGGCCAGGCTGCACTGACCTGTCCCTTCTGCCCCAGACAATCTTATACCACATTCATGACATTAAAACAAGCCATCCAAGCCGGGCGCGGTGGCGCACGCTTGTAATCCCAGTACTTGGGAGGTGGAGACCAGAGGATCCGGGTTCGCGGCCAGCCTCAGCTACTTAGTGAGGCCTCTGCAACTTCGTAAGACCCGGTTTCAAAATAAAGAATAAAAAATAGGGCCGGGGATGTAGCTCAGTGGTAGAATGCCCCTGGGTTCCATCCCAGGTACCGAAAAAAAAAACCAATAAAACAAGCTATGCAACTAACGTGTTTGCCTCGACAGAAAAAGGCAGCGCTCTTTATTGGCTTCCCTATTCCTAGAGACTGCACACAATCTGCTCAATAGCCACAAGAGGACACGACGTGTACTTGCTGTTGTCGGGGCAGAAAGCCAAGTCCAGTGTGAAATGTCACTTAAAACAAATGCCAATGGGACACACAAAGACGTGCACCAGAGGACGATGGGACATACACGTTGGGAAACGTGGAGATAAGTCTACATGAGAGGCATGGATCTGGAAAAGTAAGGTGGCCCCTGAAAGGCCTGCAGAAGATGGCGACTAGAGCTAGAATCCCAAGAAATCAAATTCAGGCCAGAAAAGAACCTGAGCGAGGCCAGGAAGGCCAGAGCAGCGTTAGAGGACAAGAAGCTCCAGAGAGAAAGAAAGGCCGACTAAAGAGTGGTCAGAAAGGAAGCCAGAGAATCACGAAGTGCTCCAGGTGACTTGTGGTCTACCTGAAATACTGTCTACATAAAAACAAACTTGACTCAGCTCTCAGTAGATTTCAATGTTATTTTAAGACAAGGATTAATAAGGAAAGGACAAAAACCAATATACAGCAAGTGCCTGTGTATTTCTTTAATTTCTCTGTGAGTCCAATATCCAATGACTAGGCCCCACAATACACAGAAAATAAACATGTTACAGACAAGTGTCAAAAAAAGCACTGGATTACAATAGTTTGACTAGAACTGTTTGATAACCATTAATTGATGTACTTTTGATTGAAACTATTTACATAAGTCTCTCTCACTAAACTGGGCCCAAGGCTGATAAGATACCCTTATTCAATGTCACATCCTCACTGCCCACAATGCTCTGCAAATATCTCAAGTCTTTGACATTTTTCTTCAAATAAAGGGCATATGTTAGATACTCTAAGTGTTTAGTAGAGGTATTGGTGGAGACAACTGTTTTTATTTTTTGGTGGTACTGGGGGTTTGACCCCAGGGACATTCTCCCCCAGCATTTTTTATTTTCAAACAGGGGTCTCCCTAAGTTACACACACTGGCTTCATCAACCTGGATCCTGTCTAAGCCTCTCAAGTTCTGGAATTACAGGCATGGGCCAGTGCGCCTGGATCAACTGTCCTCTTTATAGACAAGACATGGGGAGGAATGTGATGGTTGCTGGGATTATAAACTCAAGTCGGCCTCAACATATCGATTCTTGTGTCTCTTTGTTCTATCAGAACTTCATGAATTTAGACTACCCCTCCAATGGAGAATTCCAAAAACTTCAATTTGATTTTAGTTATACTTCAGATTTGGCTAAGCAAATTATATGCAAAACTGAATTGTCTTAATATTTATCCTAAGATGTCTCCAAACACATTTTAAAAGATCACCTAAACAGTTTTCCCTTTGATTCATAGACTATAAAACAAATCCAATCCTAAGGACAATGGGTAAAGTTAGTCATTAATCTACATTACTATTTAGTTAACAATGCCCTCTTATTACAAATCACTCAGATTGCTTTCTTTACTCAGGTCGACTGGTATTCTCAATACACTGATATTCTTGCAAACCACTAAAGTACAAAACTCAGTATAAATTGTTTTTGTAGATTCTTTTAAAGGGCCCTATTACTTCACCACAACACTGTTTTAACTACGTGAATTAGAGGTCTGATTCTGAAGAATAAGAATACACTCTATCTCAAATAGATACTGAACTATAGTACTACATACATACATACATAGTACTATAGTACTATAGAACTATAGTACAAATTTATTGTAGGGAAAATTTTTCTATGAAATTTTATATTTAAGCTTCTTAAAACCTTCACTATTGCCAGGCATGGTGGCGCACGCTTATAATCCCAGTACTTGGGAGGCTGAGACAGGAGGATCGCAGGTTTGTGGCCAGTCTCAGCTACCTAGTGAGGCCTAAGATTTCTAGGTTTCAAAAAAAAATAGGAGGCCGGGTGTGGTGGCGCATGCTTGTAATCAAAGTACTTGGGAGGCGGAGACCAGAGGATCTGGGTTCGAGGCCAGCCTCAGCTACTTAGTGAGGCCCTCCGCAACTTAGTGAGACCCTGTTTTAAAATAAAGAATAAAAAATAGGGCTGGGGGTATAGCCCGGAGGTAGAATGCCCCTGGGTTCAATCCCCGGTACTGCCCCCCCAAAAAAACCTTCACTATTTATAAACTTAAGTCGGAATTATAAATAGTCCCTTCTACGACTGTATCATCACTGAAACTCCCAAAGTTCGAACAATAATAAATCACAGGTTGAACAGATTCAACTTGAGAAAGTGTAATAGGAGCTAGAACTGAGTAGTTTCTCAAGGTGGGGGGCCAGCTTGTCCTTTTTACTATGTACACTGCTGCATTAAGATTCTATAACAAGCGTGGCCTTTTTTCCCCTTAAAACAGGATAGTAGCATAATACAGAAAAAAAAAACATACTTTTAAGTTGGAATGAATCATAAACCCACTTGATGAAGAAAATCAAGAGTGCTTAAGGAAAGACAACTATATCACATACTACCATGCGCTACAATTAACCTGACAAACTATGTACACCTCTTGTGTTTTTCCAAATTTAAGAGAGAGATGTGAAATTCTAATTCAGTAAAAACAGGTTGGCCTCATTTTTGCCTGAGTTTCAAAAGTTCTGAACAGCTTAACCTAATACTTAAGAAATCTAGTATTCAGTCTTAAGGTACTGCATTTCATACAACATGGGCTTTCCTGCAATAAATTTTTTTAACTAGTCATAAACAAACTTGCAATCAGGAAAAAACAAAAAAACTTTCCAACCCCATGTTCTGATTAGAGTATAGGAAAGTATCGAGGTTTGCCAAAGAATCTCTGCAGACATTAATTTGTGATATAGAAACCCTTTATATATGCCCCGTTACTTTAATTAGCAGATTCACTTTGTGTTAAATGACCTACTCTATGGCCAAGAAATGTTAACTTTTAACAGGACTCATGCTCTAATTCCCTAGTTATTTCTACCTGCTTAGTCGTCTGTTTGATCCGTTTCATCTTGGCTTCGACCAAGACTTATCTTGTTGCACTTTTTTACAGCAGTATTACATGTTATCATACAGAGGGTAAGTCGGGTCCTGTCTATATGGAAGTCTGTATTAGAGGGCAGCGAGTAACAGACTAATCACTGACTATGTTGCTCGGGCTTCTCCAGTAATACCAACACCCCTCAGCCACTTTGTGATGAGCAGTATGGATGGCCTGGGGTGGTGGCAATGGACCTGTCCACTGGCTGCACTTCAACCTAAGCAAGGAGGCAGTGAGGGACCGCAGGCAGAAGGAAAATCCACAACTCTTCCACCTGTTCTCTCCCACTTGGGTCATCTCTCATCCTCCACCGCACACTCCACAATGCAGAGTATCAAAGGCAGCTCCCAGTTCCCATGAGACTAACCCAGCGATCACCTGCCTTACTTGGCTGTCATGGAGCAGGCTCTCCAAGAACTATAAATGTAAGAGAATTCTTAAGACACAAGAACTTACTCTTTGACTCAAAAGAGTAAGAAAACATGTACAACGCAGAAGTGTAAAACAATGAGTTCTAGTTAATACTGAAGAAAGATCGTTACTGTAACACCAATAAGCTCAAACTAACTTTCTAAAAACATTTTTAGGACGGGCTAGCTAACAAGTCAAAAACCGCCCGTAAGTTCTTAACTTACATTCTATTTCAACATTTCTAGAGCAAGTGTTTACTATAATAGACAAAAAAACAGACAATATTATCTGGACCTAAAGCTAAACGTGAAAATGGGTCCACAGGCACACTCTTAACCATTTTTCCAAAGAAATATGTTTAAACGGCTTTACCATGCAGAGCTATGGCTTCCCGGAAGGGTTGCAAATCAGTCTCTACAGATGAGCTAGTTTCCGTTGAAGTAGCTCGGTTAGGGGACACTACAGTCAGTCTTGGGGGAGCTCTAGAGTTTCGTGGTGGAGGAACCTTTCCACACAGGAAGCTGATCAAATCTTCTCTACGAATAGTTCTTCTGCGTTTTTTAACCCAAGCCAACACATCCTTATTGCGTCGCTGATAGCCAATCTGAATTCCAATATCAAAACTTCGCTGATGGGTATCCACGCTTTCTATTAGAAAAGAGAAAAAAAAAAGATGTGATGATTGTTAGAGCCATACTATATTCTTGTCTAAAGAAAACCGTTAGCCAGTTAACCAAGATGTATCATGAACTACGAGGCCTGTAAGTCCATAAATAATCATATCTTAGTGATGTTGGAAAATCTACACATACCATCTTAAAGGTCTAAATTCAGAATTCACACACACACACCCAGCCCTATTTATTTTGAAATAGGGTCTTGCCCAGTTGCTGAGGGTCTAAAGTTGCTGAGGCTGGCCTCAAACTTGCAATGCTCCTATCTCAGCCTCCCAAGTACTGGGAGTACAGGCACGCACCACCATACCCAAGCTTATCTTGTTCCTTCAAAAAAAAAAAATTAGAAATAGAGGGACTAGCCTAATTTACAATACTACTGACAGCTAGATTATCAAGTGTTTATTAGTACTTCACCAAGCTTCACATTAGACATAAATAACATGTCTACCATGAGAAAGGTACTGCAAGTGAGGCAGCTGAGGTACTGAGCATTGAGCAACTCCTTCAAGGTCACAGCACACTTGGAAGAACTGGAATTTTGCTCAAAAGCCTGTGAGCCTTTATCCACTAAGTTACACTGTTCTCCTTCAGAAGACTAGATTCTCATGAACACTAAGTAGGAGCCCCTCATTCAACTGATGCCTAATGTTGCATGCACGGGCCTTGAGCACCTGCATTTACCATGTCATTTCAGAGGTGCACTCCTACTAGAAGGTTCAGCACCAAGAATTAGCAATATACAAGACTGCAGCAAATGTGTAAGAAATAAGAGAAAAGTAGCCAGGCATGGTGGCGCACATCCGTAACCCCAGGTTACAGGTGACACCAGAGAAGCTGACACCAGAGGACTGCAGATTCGATAACAGCCTCAGCAACTCAGCAACCTAGCGAGACCATTTCAAAACAAAAAATATAATTAAAAAAGAAGAGGGGTTGGGGATGTAGCTCAGGGGTAGAATGCCCCTGGGTTCAGTCCCAGTACCAAAAAAAGAAAATGAAATAAGGGAAAATTAATTCTGACTGACTGCTCACTCTGTTTGGTAACAGGAGGGTGGAGACAAAAAGCTTCGTTCACTGCCTGGATATATTTTCGGTTTGCTTCCAATTTCCAACAGCTTTTTGTAATTCATAACCATTCCCTTCCCTTCCCTTAAAATTCTCCAGACTTGACTCTTCATGTATAATGAACCTGAATTCAATAAAATGATCCCTGACCTTTAGTAGTTTCACAAGTTGAAAAAAATTTTTTTTAAATTTAAGTCACTGTAATTGATTTTCAGTTAACTGCTGTGCTAGCAGAAAATCACCAGTATGTCTTTAATGACATTAAGCAAGATGGCTCAATTATACCTGGACCTTCTGTAAAAGCAACAAGATACATTTCCTGGCTTTATTTTAATTCCATGCCTGCTGCATTTAGAGTAGATTCTAAAAGGAAAAGCAGCAGTCAAACAATGAATGAAGAGCTGTGTCCCAGAAAGAAAGACAATAATCCATAAATCATAGAGGAACCCGAGCCGAATGAATTTGTATTAAAAAAAGGAAGGGCTTGGGAGTATGGCTCAATGGTAGAGTGCACCTTCGTGTGCATGAGGCCCTGGGTTCAACCCCCAATAACCACCCCCAAGGAAGATAACAAGGGTGCAGCTGAACAAGCAGAACTGTTAACAAGGCCTTAGCAGATGACCAGTCTCAACTGCTAAAGACTAAAAAGAAAACGGGAAGTTGTCTATGGAAGGTTTTTTCTCAAAAATACTTTAAAATAAAAAGGACCAGGACTAGAATTTAACATCCATTGAGAACCTGTGGCATACCATAGAGTACATTCACATCTTCTCATTTAAACCCCAACACAACTTTGCAAATAATTTCTCTAGTTGTCTCTACTGGCATGACAACTAAATCACATTGCGAATCAAAACCTGCTAACTTCTTATTTCATCATCCGCAAAGCAGGTATGAACTCCACTTTAAAGGTAAACAGCATTTATGAAGTTAATACAACACTTTCCCATCTTTTAGAGCAAAGACTTGTAGGAGAGCCAACCTTAAGAAGATGGATAAACCTAAGATCTACCCAAACCTTCAATAAGTCTGAAAGAGCTGGAGTCATTTAAGGGGAACCGAGTCATCGACCAAGCAGCCTATCCCATGGACCCACAGAAAGAAGACAAAATGTACAAACCTAGAAGCAATCAGATTTTTACAAACCTGCCCTACCTAAAAGAACTGCTTTCAATCAAGCTCATAAAACTTTTTATTTCTGCTTCCAAACAGAGTGAGGAAATCAAATCTTTTCAAAAACCAAATAGAAGCTAGGCATGGTGGTACACATCTGTAATCCCAGCTACCCCAGGCTGAGGCAGAAGAATGAATCACAAATGAGGCCAACCTGGGCAACTTAGCAAGACTCTGTCTCAAAATAAAAAGGGCTGGAGATGTAGCTCAGTGGTCGGGGAACTTTGGGGTCAATCCCCAGTACCAAAAAAAAAAACCTTAAAAAATTAAAAATAAAAATTTTTTAAAAAGCTCAGCATGTAGCTCAGTGGTAGAGCACCCCTGGGGTTCAAACTCCAGTACCACAAAAACAAAAACAGAAAGGGAAAAAAGAACCAAATGAGCCAGACATAGTGGCACACACTTGTAATCCCAGTACTCGGGAAGCTGAGACAGGAGGATCACAGGCTGGCAGCCAACCTCAGCAACTTAGTGAGACCCTGTTATAATATAGGGGCTGCGAGGGTCAGGCATGGTGGCACACGCCTGTAATCCCAGTATTTGGGAGGCTGAGACAGGAGGATCACAGGTTCAGTGATTCTCTGCAAGTACCGAGACTCTCATCAACCTGGCAAGACCCTGTTTCAAAATAAAAAATAAAAATTGGGCTGGGAGTGTAACTCGGAGGTAGAATGCCCCTGGAATTCCATCCCCAGTACCAAAAAAAAAAAAAAAGAAACAAATGGAGGTAGGCCCAGAACTGGAAAAGGTGGGAGAAGAGATAGAAGCATGGCAGGGAACAAGTCTGAGCAGGCATGGACAGTGCAAAGATGGGGAAGTTAACCTGATATAAAACTTGAGCCAAAGGGGGGGCGGCCACATGAGAGGGTTTTAAAACAAAAAACTGACAGTACTAGGAAGAAAGAGCATGGCTGCGTTTTGAGTGCTTTTCTAGCATGCACAAAGCCCTGGGTTCGAGCCCCGACAGGCACATGCACACATACACACAAACATAAAGTCCCAACAATCAGATCTGCAGGGAGAATGCTCGCAGCATAGATTTGAACAACACTGAAAAACTCAATATTCACCAGTGGCCTGGTTTATCAGAAGGAAGACAGTCACGTAACAAGTTGTGAACTTCTTTTAAGAAATTATGCGCCGGGTGTGGTGGCGCATGCTTGTAATCCCAGTACTTTGGGAGGCAGAGACGGGAGGATCCAGGTTCACGGCCAGCCTCAGCTCTCTCTCTCTCCGTGTCTCTCTCTCTCTCTACTTAGTGAGGCCCTCCGCAACTTTGTGAGACCCAGTTTCAAAATAAAGTATAAAAAAATAGGGCCGGGGGTGTAGCGCGGAGGTAGAACACCCCTGGGTTCAATCCCCCGTACTGCAAAAAAAAAAAAATTATGCAGCTGACCAGTCATCTAACCTCGAAATTTCTGATCTAAGCCTCAACATCAGAACCAACTCAGAGCTTGATAAAAATCAGGCATTTTGTGCACACTAACTTACACTAGAAGGAAAAAGAGGAGAAAGTCAGATGCAGAATCTCAGGTCTCAGGTGCATGCTTCTGCACTACCTGAGCACAACTTGGTTTGGTACCATTAACAACATATTCTGAGCCAGATGTGGTGACACACACGTGCAATTGCAGTACATGGGAGGCTAAGGCAGGAGGATAGCAGGTTCGAGGATAGCCTCAACAACTTAGGGAAACCCTCAGCAACAGTGAAACCCTATTTAAACAATAAAAAATACTTTTAAAAGAGGGAGGGGTCTGGCAGTGCAGCCAGGAGGTAGAATGCCCCTGGGTTCAATCCCAGTACCCTCCCAAAAAATAAAAATAAATGTGTGTGTGTGTGTCTGTCTGTCTGTCTGTCTGTATCCAGGTCCAATTATTTTGACAACCAAATTAATCAAACCTCAATTATTTCCCTAAATAAAACATCTCATGCTGATGCTAGGGTACTTAAAATATAGTTCTTATGTGTAAGACTTTTTTTTTTTTTTGGTGGTACCGGGGACTGAACCAAGGGTCATTCTACTTCTGAGCTACACCCCCAGCCCTATATTTTATCCTTTATTTTGAAACAGGGTCTCACCAAGTTGCGGAAGGCGATCCTCCAGTCTCAGCCTCCCAAGTACTGGGATTACAAACATGAGCCACCATTTAAGACTTTTTAAAAAGTTACTTAGTTGAAATAAAGTCCACCTCATACCTTGAACTAAGTGGGAGACCTGCAAGCTTATTGGAAAATCTTAGGCATGGAGAGCCTACATTTTAATATAATCCCTAGACAATGTAGTAATAACCCCCCCCACACACACAGGTGGGTGGCCTCCTGAAGGCTCTCAAACACTGCTTTAAACGTATCTGAACCCTCACAATAAGAAAGGGCACACGAATTGTGGGTCAGCCACATGCCCAGAACTACTTTACCAAATCCAAAGCCTCTATGGAAAATTGCCATATATTTGGAAAGTTAGATGAATCCCCAAGGGTACCAAAATGTCAATACATTTATTTCTTTATTGAAAAAAAAAAAGGCAGGAGCCGGGCATGTTGGCGCATGCTTGTAATCTCTGTACTTAGGAGACTAAGACAGGAGGTTCACCACCAGCCTCAACTACTTAGTGAGGCCCTCCCCAACTTAGTGAGACCCTGTTTCAAAATAAAGAATAAAATAGGGCCGAGGGTGTAGCTTGGAGGTAGAATGCCCCGGGTTCAATCCCAAGTATCGCAAAAAAAAGGGCAGGGCATGGTAACACACACCTGTAATCCCAGTACGTGGAAGACTGAGCCAGGAGGACTGCAAACGTGAAGACAGCCTCAGCAATATAGCAAGACTCTCAAGCAACCTAGCGAGACCCTGTTTCAAACAACAAATACAAAAGGCTGAGGTGTAACACCCCTGGGTTCAGTCTCTAGTACCACAAACAAAAAACACCTGTTTCACACAATAGTCACAGTAGATGGCCCATGTTTCACTAGTTACTGTTCTTATGTAAGAATCTGAAAATGAACTCAAGATTTTAGGAATCTAATCCTCCACCCTGCAGGGGGTTGGCAGCAAAAGTGCACAGAATTCTATTTTTCTGTGGTAAAAAACAAATGCAGCACCTTCTCACATGATGCACACAGATAAAATCCCAGGTGGGGAGCAAATCAAGCCTAGGGCCTTGAGCATGCTAAGTACGCATTCTACCAGAGTCACACCCACAGCCCTTTCATGCTTTTTGATACTCACAAAACTTTATGGGAATCAGCCACAGCAGGTATCCCAATTTCATAAACAAGGAGCAGAGTTTCAAAGGGCCTTGTCTAAAATTGGGTAAGTGGCACAGTTCCTTCTACAACCTCCCCAACAAGCGAAGCTACATCTCACTCTCCCCTTAGAGAAACTGCAATCCTTAAGAGTGCACTGCTAACAACACTTCTAGGAAATATCATTGACTACAAATATTTAAATTTAATTAGATTTACAGTAACCATTGAGTCTGACACCGGAAGAAAAATGTAACCTTCATAGGAACATGAAGAACTGAGTCAAAGCCAAATTAAAACTGGTTTCCATCCAACTGTTTTTAGAAAATAACACCTATGTATTCCCTAAGGAATTAGTATCCAAAATTAAGCACTACCTTCTCACTTGGAGGGGGGATACAGAGGATTGAACCCAGGGGCATTCTACCTCTGAGCTACACCCCCAGCCCTATTTTATTTATTTTGAAACAGGGTCTCACTAAGTTGTGGAGGGCCTCAAGGTTGCTGATGCTGCAAACCTGCCATCCTCCTGTCTCAGCTTCCCAAATACCAGGATTACAGGTATGCGCCACCACGTCTGGCTTCACTTCTTTTACATTTACTTAGTCTTCACCTAACACACAGAACAAAGGACAAGTACCAGCCAGGCACAGCAGCACACGCCAGTAATCCCAGTACTTGGGAGACAGACAGGAGGATCCCAGGTTTGAAGCCAGCCTCAACAACTTAGCACAACGGTGAAATGCCTGGCTCTGATGTCTCCAGAACCACACAGCTAAGTAACAGCCAAGATCTTAACTCAGACAATCTGGCAGTACCCTCACCCTCCAAGACTGGAGGCAAAATCATGTTCAAGGGAATAACCAGAAACATCTTTAAATGTGTGCAGCATCAAGAGAGTGCTCTGAATGTGTGGGGTAGAGTTCTATTCAACCAATGCTTTAAATGCACTTTCAAAATGTAGAAGCAAAGAAGACAAGAATCAAAGAAGGAAAACAACAAAAACCTGAGAAAAGACAATTAGAGAAGTGATGACAAGTGGCTCTATGGGGCTGCCCTGTGACACTACCTAGTGCAGCCTCACCCTGGAGGACAACCGTCAGTCCAACCTCTGGGAGCAAACAGTCCTAAGCAGAAGGAATTCAGAATTACATAAAGAGAACACGTCCCTTTCTTTGGGTGTGTGTACCTATGTGTGTTGGGATCAAATCCAGGGCCTCATGCATGCTGGGCAAGCACTCTACCACTGAGCTATATCCCCAGCCCCCTAAAAACACTTTCCTAAAGGAATCAGAGAGAGTGAAACCAGTCACTCAAGAAATGAGAGGCAGATTTAAGAAGCAAACAGTGCTGAGCACTGGCCTAGCATGCACAAAGGCCCTGGGTTAAATGCCCAGTAGGGGGCAGGGAGACATGGGCCTGGACACAGTTGCAGATATCAAAAAACATACTAAGAACTAAGCATGGTGGCAAATGGTGCAAGCCTGTAATGCCAGTACTTAGGAGGCTGAGACAGGAGGATTGCAAGTTCAAGACTAGCCTCAGCAACTTAGCAATACTCTCAGCAACCTAGCAAGACCCTATTTCCAAACAAAAAATAAGGGCTGGGAGGTATAGCTGAGGTAGAATGCCCCTGGGTTCAATCCCCAGTACCAAAAAAAGAAGAAAGAAAAAAAAAACTAAGCCAGAGATCCAGCAATATTTAAGAAACACCATCCTCTGGACTTATCAAGAACCAGCAACCAGGATTTTTTTGGGGGGGTTCTGGGGATTGAACCCAGGGGCCTTCTACCTCCAAGCTACACCCCCAGACCTTTTTGTTTTCTTATTTTGAAACAAGGTCTAGGTTGCTGAGCCTTGAACCTCCCATCCTGTCTCAGCCTCCCAAGTATTGGGATTCAGCAATCAACATTTTCTTCTCCTTTCCAAAAAAGAAAGCCCAAGTTTGACCCTGACTACCTGGGGAAGGACCATGCATTCATTTTACTGAATTCTTTCCTTAATGACAGGACACCAACTTACAATTTCTCCCAAATCCTTCCAGGCACATTCCAATTAAACCAACAAGCGAACATTCAACCTTTCAAAAGCCCACTGGCAATTAAAAGGGGCCCTCTGCTAGGTTTTTAACCTCAATTTTGACCTTACTATGTGCTCATTTTAGGAGTTATCAAGAAGCTAGTTAGTATGAGTGTCAAACTCCTCACACTGCAAAGTGAGCCATTTTTAGCTTGCCAGATAAGTGCTTAATTACATAAAACAAGGGAATATTGCCCACTTACAGGATCCCCCTAAAATCTTCCCCTGTGAATCACATTTAATCAAAACCATGAACAATCTGATTTAAATTTACCACTACTTAATGCTATACTCGTCACACGACCTTGCTACTTTTATGGGTTCTATTTAAGGTAACCAATTATTCCTACAACTGTATGCCTGGTCTCTGAAGACCACACCCTGAAAAGGAGAAGGGTGTGAGAATCTGGCGTATTATCCACTCTCCTTCCAACAAATAAGAAGAGTACCAAACTCCACTAGACCCAGGGTTTACACAAGAATACAAAATAAAATAGTTCGACTAAGCAATCTAGGAGCCACCTGTGATACTTGGAATAAAATTATTGTTCCTTTTAAGTTTTCTGAAGAAGAAAACTAGTAAATTTTAAGCATTTCCAAATGAAGTAATCAAATTAAGGATTATTTTAGAGTTCAACTTCTGAGCCCATCTTCTTTTATAAAGAGCATTAAAGAAAACTGCTAGCAGTCAGGCACAGTGGCACACACCTGTAATCCTAGTACTTGAGAGGCTCAGACAGACAAGGGGATCACAGGTTCAAGGCCAGCCTCAGTAACTCAGGGAGACCCTGTTTCAAAATATAGAGACAGGCATGGTGACACACACCTGTAATCCTAGTACTTATGAGGCTGAGACAGGAGGACCACAGGTTCAAGGCCAGCCTCAGGAACTTAGACCCTGCTTCAAAATAATTAAGAGCTGGGTATGGTGGCACACTCTCTCCCAATACTTGGGAGGCTGAGACAGGAAGATCACAGATTTGAAACCAGCCTCAGCAAGTAGTGACTCTCATCAACTTAGAGAGACCCTGTTTCAAAAATAAAAATACATAGGGCTGGAGGTATAGCTCGGAAGTAGAATGCCCCAGGGTTCAACCCCCAGTACCACAAAAAATAAATAATAACGCTGGGGGTGTGGCTCAAAGGTAGACTGCCCCTGGGTTCAACACCTAGTACCAAAAAAAAACTGCCAGCTTTAATCCTACAGTGACATATTCTATCAGTATACAACGGCACCCAAACCAGAAGACATTCAAATTTGCATATGGCTCATTCTAAGAGCCTGGCACATAGCACTAAAAATGCCTTGCCTTCCCCCTTCAAACAAAGAGAGTCAATTGCAACAATAGCAAAACAGACCATGATACTCCCATACAACACAATAGCACACAGCAATTAAAAAGCACTCAACTATTAATACCTACAACATGAACTCAACAGACCTGTCAAAAGCATTACCCTAGAGCCGGGTGTGGTAGCACACATCTGTAATCCCAGTACTCCGGAGGCTGAGACAGGAGGATCACAGGTTCAAGGACAGTCTCAGAAAGTAGCAAGACTCACACCAACCTAGTGAGACTGTTTCAAAATAAAAATAAAATAGAGCTGGGGTGTAGCTCAGAGGTAGAATGACCCTGGGTTCAATCCCCAGCACCACAAAAAAAAAAAAAAAGAGAGAGAGAGAGAGAGAGACGGGCATGAGGGCACACACTTGTAATCCCAGTACTTGGGAGGCTGAGACAGGAGGATCGCAGGTTCGCGGCCAGCCTCAGCTACTTAGTGAGGCCCTCCGCAACTTAGTGAAACCCTGTTTCAAAATAAAGAATAAAAAAATAGGGCTGGGGTGTAGCTCAGAGGTAGAATGCCCCTGGGTTCAATCCCCAGAACTGCAAAACAAAACAAAACAAAAAAAAGAAACACTATTGCTAAATGGAAGCCAGACACAAAAAGCTATAGACTATAGCTCTAAGGGAAAACTGGATATGTGTACAGTGATCAGATCAGCCCAGGACTGGGGGATGGAGGCTGGGCATAGATATATTCTATTTGTTAGTAATAGTATAGATATATTCTATTTGTTAGTAATACTATGTTTGCTAAAATGAAACTATATATCTTAGAAGAGTGGTTTAATATATGTAAATTGCACGCCCAAAAAAACTTGAGTATCATTTCAAAATTCTTTCCAGATGAAACCAAGAGCCATTACAGAAAGAATACTCAAGACCCTCAAGTACTGATGGATCTTAAAAAAACATTTTACTCAACAGTGAAAATTTAAGAAACTCAGCTATACAAAATCAAAGCTGACCACTAAGGCGCCATTTACACTATGTTCCCCTTTTCTCTGTAAGGCTAGGCTCCTGTCCTGGTTCCTCATTCCCTAAAATTAACATTCACCAGTTTCAGTTAACAGTTCTCAAAATTACCATCCCAAAAAAACTGCAAAGTCTACTTAAGAAATCTAATAAAGGAAGCTGGGCGTGGTGGTGCATGCCTGTAATTCCAGTACTTGGGAGGCTGAGGCAAGAGAGTCACAGGTTCGAAGCCAGTCTCAGCAACTTAGCAAGTCCCTGTTTCAAGATCAAATAGGAATGGGGCGTACCTCAGAGGTAGGACACTATGGGTTCAAGCACCACTACCAAAAAAAAACCTAATAAGGGATATTTGTCCTACAAAATACTGCCATCATTTGAGCATTCTTAAGCAAAAACAAGAATCTGAGAATCTAGCAGATGCCCTGTAGCCTGTTTTGACCTATTTTGATTATTTTTGAACTGCAAAAATTCCATTACTGTTATCAGCAGCTCTTAAGTTTGAAAATATTACATTTTTACTAAGATTAACAGTAAAATCCAAATCCTTTTTTCCATAGAAACTTTGCCAAGAAACCCAGATTTGCAAATCTTCTGTATCTGTAAGGCACAAAACCCAGCGTTACCAAGAGGGCACAATGGGCAAGAATATTTACTTACATATCTTCATGTCCTCACAGAGAGAGAAATGAACTCCAGAAAAGCACCACCATAAAATAAAAAGCTATCAAGTCAAAACTGCTCAATGATTTCCTACCAAGGGACAATCACAGAGTAGTTTTGAAGGAAAATACCAGATACATTGCTAGAGAAGGGGAGCACGTTAATATCCGCACAGATGGATTCCAATTAGCAAGTTTTCAAATCACTTAAATCCTATCAAACTACCTTGCTCTAAGTTGCCCGGCTCAAGTCTTCCCTGAGGTCATCGCACCTGTTTGTGCTGAAAAAAAAATAAAATCTTTTCTTCCCTTGATACCTTTTCCAACCGCGGCTGGCAGCTCGGGGCTCCTCAACCTCTGCGCTATTGACTCTGGGCTGGATGAAGTCCTAGCTGAGAGGGAAGGGGGCAGTCTTGGGCACTGCGGGATAGTCATCAGCCCCCTTTCAACGATGACAATCAGAAACGTCCCTGGACACTGCCATAGTGTCCTCGGGGAGGAGGGGCGCTAGGGGGTGTCAAGACCTCCTCCAGTCGATCTAGCTAGGTCACTACCGAGATTCTCAAGTTGCAAGCGGCTGGACTTGGGAGCAGAAAACACCCTCGGAACGCAGGACCAGCGCCCTCACGCCGGCTGCCCTTCCCCTGAGTCGGCAACGCAGCAAGGTTTTTACCTTTGTAGAGGTTGGTGACGGCGGTGGCTGCGTTTTGGAAGGGGACCCAGAGAGAAAGTCCTGGCTGCTGACACACTCGGTCTGAAAACAAAAAAGAAAACAAAATACAAAAAAAAGAAAAGAAAAAAAAGAAAAGAAACGCACGCACAAGGACACGGAGACAGACAGACAGAGACAGGGAGAGAGAGAGTGTTATTTGGGCGTCAATCACTCCGGAACGGCCATATTAGGTTTCGCCATTTTGTTCAGGGGTTTCGGGATCCCCGAGTGAGCGGGAGGACGGGGCCGGGGTGCGGGTCGAGCGCGGGCGGCGGGCGGCCCGGGGTGCGGGGTCGAGCCGGCCAGGCAGCAGGCGCCCCCCGCGATCCCCGCCGCGGCCGGCCGGGCACAATGGGGCCGCCCGCCGCCGCCTTCGCCATTTTGTGGCGGGGGCTCCTCCCTGCCCTGGGGCCGGGCCGGGGGTGCCGGGCCGGACCGGACCGCGCAGAGGCCAGGGCGGCCCAGTCGGGCTCCCCTCCCCGGTCCCGCCCGCGGCGCCGGCCAGCGGCCCCCGCAGGCCGGCGATGGGGGCGGCGCGACCCTCGCCCCGATGCCGCCCGCCGCGGGCCCGCAGGGTGCAGGAGGGAGCGGGCCGGGCGGGCCCTGCGGGACGGGACCGGGCCGGGTCAGGCCGGGCCGGGCCGGGCCGGGCGGCGCCAAGATGGCGGCGCGGCCTCACCTTTGTAGAGCTGGGCCACGGCGGTGGCCGAGTTCTGGAAGAGGTGCCACAGCTTCTGCTGCTTGTGCTCGGGCTGCGCGGCGGCCGCCGCCTCCTCCTGCAGCTCGGGCGACAGCTGCTCGTCCTGCTCGGCCTCGGCCAGGCACTGCCGCTCCCACTTGGAGAACCAGTGCTCGGGCCCGTGCTCCTGGATCTCCGCCTCGCCCTCCTCCTTCCGCTCCTCCATCCTCCGCGGCCTCCCGCGGCCTCGCCGCCGCCGCCGCGTCCTCCCCAGGCGGGGCCCCCGCGGGAGCGTCGTCGTCGAGCGGCCCGGTGGCGGGGCCCGGCGGCGGCTCCTCGCGGCGGCCCGGGCCTCCTGCTCCTCGACGGCCGGCGACCCCGCCCCGCGGCCCCGCGCAGCCCCGCCGACCCCCGCCCCGGGCCTCCCCGCCCCCCGGCCCGCCGCCGCCGGCCGCCGCGGCTCGGAAGCGCACCGCCGGCGCTCGCGGAGCCCGTCTACCGCCCCGCCATGGCGCCGCGGCCTCGGTACGGCCGCCGCCGCTGCCCGCCGAGCCCCGTGCGTCGCCCGGCCTGCGCCGCCGAGCCCACCCCGAAGACTGAGCAACGTCGCCGCCGCCGCCGCCGCCTCTGCGGCTGCCGGTCCCCGCCCTCCCCCGCCCACATGCTGACTGGAAGCGCCGCCCACTCGGCCGCGGCTCCCCCGAGCGGTTGGGGCGCGCCCGCTCCGAGGGCCCTCATTGGTCCGATCCGGCCGGTTCCGCGTGCCGTCCCCTGAACACAGCGCCGTGATTGGCCCGTCGGCTTGTCCGCTTGACGTCATCAATGGGCGGGGGAAGGAAGGAAATGTCAGGCTGGATGAAGACGGAAGGGAGGGGGAGGAGTTGACAGCGGCTGAGACGGAGGCTGCCAACACGGAGAAAAAAATATATATATGTAAAAAGAAAGGGGAGGCGCATGCGCAGTGCTCGCTGCCCCCGAGCCGCGGGACGCCGAGCGGTCACGTGACTCGGCGGGGCGACCGCACCCGGCGGGGGCTTTTCCGGCGCTGCCAGGCCGCGGGGGACGTGAAGTCCACTGTGGCGAGGCGAGGGGCCGCGGGCACGGAGTGTGACGGATGGCGGCGTGCTTGCTCCAGCCCCTCGCGCGGCAGAGGAGGGGAGTGGAGAACGGGAATAAAACGCCCGATTCGTGTCCAAGTTAGCCAAGCGCTTTCCCATCTTTTTATTCCAGCTGCCCATTTCTTAGACGGGCACGTCGAGCCTAGAGAGAGAGAGACTGCGGAGGTGGGGAGTCGGCGGAGGGAGGGAGGGAGCGCACGGGGGCGCCCCGGGGACTCGAGGCCCAGGCCCGAGCCGGAGGGAGCGGGCCGCGCGTGCGCATGCGCCTGGCGAGCCGGCCGCCCGCACCTGTCCCGAGCTGCAAGCCCCGAGCTGCAAGCCCCGAGCTGCAAGCCCCGAGCTGCAAGCCCCGAGCTGCAAGCCCCGAGCTGCAAGCCCCGAGCTGCACGCCCCGAGCTGCACGCCCCGAGCTGCACGCCCCGAGCTGCACGCCCCGAGTTCACGCCCCCGGGCCACGTGCGGCCGCCGGGTCACGCGCGGCCCCGGCCCCTCCCGGTGCGCAGCCGCGAGGCCTGCAGAGC
This sequence comes from Glis glis, assembly GCA_004027185.1. NCBI lineage: Eukaryota > Metazoa > Chordata > Mammalia > Rodentia > Gliridae > Glis > Glis glis. The sequence goes on along the minus strand of PVJS01006208.1, from coordinate 12,979 downwards.
TCCCGGCCCGGGCGGCCGTGACCGCACAGAGGCGACGGACCCCTGCAGGAGTGTCTGGCAGCAGGGCCACGGCCTGCACGCTGCGCTTGTACGGAGCCTAGGGGCAAAACCTCACCTGCCCGCCGCCCGGCTGGACCTGGCCCTGCCCCTCTGCTAACATCCCGCAGAATGCTCTGCGTGGCTCTTGCTGCCCCGGCCTGTCCCCTGCTTCTCCACGGCTCCATGGTCTCTCCGGCCTGTACCCCAGTACTTGGGAAGCTAAGACAGGATGATCGCAGGTTTGAAGCCAGCCTCAGCAACTTGGCGAGACCCTGTTTCCAAATAAAAAATAAAATAGGACTGGGGGTGTAGCTCAGAGGTAGAATGCCCCTGGGTTCAATCCTCAGTACCAAAAGAGAGAGAAAGGACAGTTGTCAGTCTTGTTCCTAATTGCATCCTGAAAGATAAGCAAGGTTTAGAAAGAAAAAGGGGAGGAGGATGGGCCCGACAGACAGGCCTAGAAAAGCTGAAGGACCGCAAAGGCAGGAAGTAGGGGTTAGTAAGGGAACATGGAGTCCTTTTAGGCTTACCAGAGCTGCAGATAAGAGGTAAGCAGGTTACTCTGTTCAGCATTAAGTCACAGGGCCTATTTCATATGGGCACTACAAAAACACAATAAGTTGTGTTTATAATATAAAAGCAGTTTTCAATAATGATTACAATAGTAAAAATTTTTAATCATTGATTTGTGTGTGTGTGTGTCTGTGGTACTGGGGATTGAACCCAGGGGCATTCTACTTCTGAGCTACACCCCCAGCCTGGTATTATTTCTTATTTTGAGACAAGGTCTCACTAGGTTGATGAGAGTCTCACTACTTGCTGGGGAGTCTCAACTACTGGATGAGAGTCTCACTACTTGTTCGAGGCTGTCCTCGAACCTGCGATCCTCCTGTCTCAGCCTCCCAAGTACTGGGATTACAAGTGTGCGCTGCCACGCCCGGCTAATCTTTGATTATTTTTACAGCCAAAAAAAAAAAAATGTAGCTGGCACATTAGCATTCATCTGTAATCCCAGCTATTCCCAGTTATTCAGGAGGCTGAGCCCAGCCTGGACAATTTAGGGAGAACCTACCTCAGAGTGAAACAGTAAGAAGGCATGGAGATATAACTCAGTAGAAGAGCACCCCTGGGTTCAATCCCCGGTGACACATGACACACACATACACAAAGTCACAATCAAGATCTGATATTCTGCTGGGCATGGTGGCACACACTTGTAATCCCAGTACTTTGGGAGGCGGAGACTGGAGGATCCGGGTTCGCAGCCAGCCTCAACTCTCTCCCTCTCTCTCTCTACCTAGTGTGGCCCTCCGCAACCTCGTGAGACCCACTTTCAAAATAAAGTATAAAAAAATAGGGCCGGGGGTGTGGCGCGGAGGTAGAATGCCCCTGGGTTCAATCCCCGGTACCGCAAAAAAAAAAAAAAAAAGATCTGATATTCTGTGGCTAGGCACAGTGGCCCACACTTGTAATCCCAGCAATTGGGGAGGCTCAGGTGATAAGATCACAAGTTCTAAGCCAGGCTCTGCAATTTAGGGATACCCTGTCTCAAAAAAAAGTAAGAAAAAGAATAATAAAAAGGGCTGGGATGTGGCTCAGTGGTCTAGAGCCCCTGGATTCAATTGACAGAAAAAAAAAAAAAGGCACACACCTGTAATCCCAGTACTTGGGAGTCTGAACAGGAGGATCGCAAGTTCGAAGCCAACCTCAGCGATAATATAGCGAGGCTCTCAGCAACTTAGCAAGACCTTGTTTCAAAATAAAAAGGGCCAGGGGTGTATGTGGTGGTGCAGGCCTGTAATCCCAGGTTCAAGGACAACCTCAGCAATCTAATGAGACCCTGTTTCAAAACAAAAAGTAAAAATGGTTGTGGGTGTAGCTCAGAGGTAGAATGCCCCTATGTTCAATCCCTGGTACCACAAAAAAAGGAGGGCTGGGGACCTAGCTCAGATGTATAATGCTCCTGGATTCAATCCCTGGTACCACACACACACACACACACACACACACAAAGGGCTGGGGGGACCTAGCTCAGAGGTATAATGCCCTTGGGTTCAGTCTCCAGCAACACACACACACACACACACACACACACACGCCATCATCATCCTCAGCAAATTAGCAAGACTTTCAGTAAGACCCTGTTTCAAAACAAATTTTTTAAAAGACGGAGGGGCTGAGGTGTGTAGCTCGGAGGTGGAATGCCTCTGAGCTCAATCCCCAGTACCAAAAATAAAAATAAAATTAAAAAAAACTGATATTCTGTGTAAAAGAAACAAAGTCACACACCACTTCATTTTTGAGAGCTCAGTTCATGTATGGAGTTGTTTGTTTCTTTGTTTGCAGTACTGGAGATTGAACGCAGGGGCATTCTACCTCTGAGCTACACCCCCAGTCCTATTTTTTTATTCTTTTTTTTTGTGGTGGTGGTACCAGGGATTGAACCCAGGGGCATTCTACCTCCGAGCTACACCCCCAGCCCTATTTTTTTTTTTTTGAAACGGTCTCACTAAGTTGCGGAGGGCCTCACTAAGTAGCTGAGGCTGGCCGCGAACCCAGATCCTCCTGTCTCAGCCTCCCAAATACTGGGATTGCAAGTGTGCGCCACCACGCCCAGTTTATGTTTGGAGTTTTAAAGGAATGAAGGCTGCTCCCATTCTTCTTCATCTAATTCGGACTCAGTGTGAGAAGCTTCTGACCCTGACCTTGTAAAGACACCTATTTTCAGCCATCGATCCAAGAAGAACGAAATCGAGTTGCATGAATGCTAGATCTCTAATAAACATTGAAAAATCATAACCTGTTAGCTTGACTGCCATGAGCTAAACCCCATGGGTCTGTATGTTTGCCTCTCAGTTTCTGAAATCTGAATTTTGATGGTCTTGGAATCCTTAAGCTATTACTCAGTGGCTTAGTATCTTATTATCCATGGGTACCCTGTGATCAATGGCACTTGGAATGGAGGAATGTTAAAATGATGTCAGATGCATGTTATGACCAAGTCACGAAACAAGTCATTGTCGATATGAAGGTTCCAGTCAAAATGCTGCCAGCTCCTTAAAGATGTAATCTCAGAGCCGGGCGTGGTGGTGCATACTTGTAATCCCAGTACTTGGGAGGCTGAGACCGGAGGATCCGGGTTCGCGGCCAGCCTCAGCTACTTAATGAGTCCCTCCGCAACTTAGTGAGACCCTGATTCAAAATAAGGAATAAGCCAGGTGTGGTGGCGCACGCTTGTAATCCCAGTACTTTGGGAGGCGGATACCGGAGGATCCGGGTTCGCGGCCAGCCTCATATCTCTATCTCTCTCTCTCTCTCTCTCTCTCTCTCTCTCTCTCCCTGTCTCTCTCTCTACTTAGGCCCTCTGCAACTTCGTGAGACCTGGTTTCAAAATACAATATAAAAAATAGGGCCGGGGGTGTAGTGCGGAGGTAGAACGCCCCTGGGTTCAATCCCCAGTAAATAATAAGGAATAAAATATAGGGCTGTGAGTAGAGCTTGGAGGTAGAATGCCCCTGGGTTTCCATCCCCAGTACTGCAAAAAAAAAAAAAAAAAATCTAATCTCAGGAGATTCTGAATCAGGCCATCTTGCCTGCCCTTAGTGTTGTTCTCAGAATCATCCACATTTCTGGCAGTGGGTGCAGCTCAGTGGTAGAGCACTTGCCTGGCATACTCGAGGCTCTGGGTTCTATCCCAGTCCACAAAAAGAAAAAAAAATCCACATTTCAAACCATGCCCGGCTTCCTGTTTTTCTTCTTTTTTTTTTTTTTGTGGTACTGGGGATTGAACCCAGGGTCATTCTACCTCCAAGTCAAACCCCCAGCCCTATTTTTAATTCTTTATTTTGAAACGGGGTCTCACGAAGTTGCAGAGGGCCTCACTAAGTAGCTGAGGCTGGCTGTGAACCTGTGATCCTCCTATCTCAGCCTCCCAAGTACTGGGATTACAAGCGCGCGCCACCATGCCCAGCTCTGTTTCTTTTTTAAAAAATATTTTTGAGCCGGGCGTGGTGGCACACGCTTGTAATCCCAGTACTTGGGAGGCTGAGACCGGAGGATCTGGGTTCGCGGCCAGCCTCAGCTATTTAGTGAGGCCCTCTACAACTTTGTGAGACCTGGTTTCAAAATAAAGTATAAACAATAGGGCCGGGGGTGTAGCTCAGAGGTAATATGCCCCTCGGTTCAATCCCCGGTACCGCAAAAAAAATATATATATATTTTTGGCTGGGCATGGTGGCACACGCCTGTAATCCCAGTACTTGGGAGGCTGAGACAGGAGGATCGCAGGTTCGCGGCCAGTCTCAGCTACTTAGTGAGGCCCTCCGCAATTTAGTGAGACCCTGTTTCAAAATAAAGAATAAAAAAATAGGGCTGGGGGGTGTAGCCCGAAGGTAGAATATCCCTGGATTCAATCACCAGTATCATGCCATGGGCATGGTGGCGCATGCCTGTAATCCCAGTACTTGAAAGGCTGAAACAGGAGGTTCACTGGTTCAAAGCCAGCCTCAGCAATATAGCAAGGCTCTCCACAACCTGGTGAGACCCATTTCAAAACCAAAAAAATAAAAAAGGGCTAGGGGTGTAGCTTGGAAGTAGACTGCCTCTGGGTTCAATCCCCAGTACCACAAAAAATATATACATATATACGTTTTGGTGCATTATAATTATACATAACAAAGGATACATTGTTAGTACCTCCCCCTTTTTTTGAAACAGGGTCTTGCTAAATGACCACATGCTGGCCTCGAACCTGGGATCCTCCTGTCTCAGCCTCCCAAGTATTGGGATTACGGGTGTGTGCCACTGCACCCAGCTTGTTTCATTCTCTTTAATATGATTTCTTTTTACACCACTTGTCAAATTATGTAGTATAGACCTATGTAAAAAACATTTAAAATGGAGCTGGGCATGGTGACTCATGCCTGTAATCCCAAATCTTGGGAAACTGAGACAGAAGGTTCACAAGTTGGATCCTGAGCCAGACTGGACAATTTAGCAAGATTCTGTCTCAAAATAAAAAATTAAACAGTCTCAGGGTATAGCTCAGTGGTGGAATGCCCAGGTTCAATCCCTCATGTCACACACCTACTTGTGACATCTAAACACACCACACACACACACACACACACACACACACACACACACCAAAAAGGTTTTCTGTCTCATTGATAAGAGACCAGCAGAACCCAGGGACTTGAGCATAGTAAGCACAGGCTCTACCACTGAGTTTTATCCCCAACCCCTAGACAGAAAAACTTGGACCCAAAAGTGTCAAAGAATCTCAGCCCTTATGTGGTGCTAGAAATAAATTTCCATGGCGTCGCAAGAAAAGACACATATTTGATAGTAGTGAGGAGAGGCGAATTTTACTTTTTGCAAAATGGGATCCTGCCACCAGTAAAGTTATGTAGACAAGAACAACGCGGTGGAAAACTGCTGGGAATTTTATTTCCAATGCTGCGCTCCTATTGGTGGGAGCATAGCCTCACAAACTTTATGCCATTGGCTGAAGGGGATGCCGGGGGAAGGGTTAGCACTCACGATTTCCGGGAAATGCTATCTTTACAAAAAATACAAGTGCAGACACGGTTACACAATGGCAGTTCTACAAAATGGAGCTTAAGTCAAGCTATTCCTTGAGAGAAAAGATCTAATTAGCCTGTCATGGTGGTGTACACTTGTCATCCGAGGACTTGGGAGGCTGAGACAAGAGGATCGTGGGATCGCAGCCAGCCTCTGCAACTTAGTGAGACCCTGTCTCAAAATAAAACAATAAAATGGGGCTGAAGGTATAGCTCAGAGGTAGAATGCCCCTGGGTTCCATCTCTGGCACCACAAAAAAGAAAAGAAAAGATCTAATTATATTCTCGCAGTGGGAATTGGTAAATTTTCCCAAAGGTGTTTCAAAACTGAGTGTGTGATGGGAAAACATATACATAATGGAGCCAGCTAGCTCCCTTTCCAATATTCAATCCCAAATTAGTCTTTACTGAGAGCTTAAATTTTAAGTATGCTGTGCTTGAAGACTACATTTCCCAGCCTCCCTTGCAGCTAAGGGAGGATGATGAAATAATAAGAGGAAGTCATTGGGTGGAGCTTCCAGGAAAGCTGTTTAAAAGGAACTGACTTAGCTTGTCCTTTTGCTCTTGCCACTTCCTCCTTCCTGCTGCCTGGAAGGCAAACAAGCTATCCAGGCTGCAGCAGCCATCTCTGACCATGAGGTAACCTTAATGGAGGAAGGAAGCAAGAACTAACAATGGTAGAGTAAAAGGGGAGGAAGTACTGATGAACAAGTGTGTGGACAGCCCTGGTCTACCAACTCTAGGCATTTTTCTTTTTTTTTTTTTTGGTACTGGGGTTGAACCCAGAGGCATTCTACCTCCAAGCTACACACCCAGCCTTATTTTAGTTGTTTTTTTTTTTTTTGAAACAGGGTCTTGCTAGGTCGCTGAGGGTCTTGCTATGTTGTTCCCTGAGGCTAGTCTTGAACCTTCTATCCTCCTGTTTCAGCCTCCCAAGTACTGGGATTACAGGTGTGCGCCACAACACTCCATTTAGACTTTTTTTTTATGTTTGACTTCTGATTTATTTTAAGGTTACAGAAAAAGAACATAAAATTCTTATTCCCAGCCAGACGCGGTGGCGCACGCTTGTAATCCCAGTACTTGGGAGGCTGAGACCGGAGGATCCGGGTTCGCAGCCAGCCTCAGCTACTTAGTGAGACCCTGTTTCAAAATAAAGAATAAAAAATAGGGCTGGGGTATAGCTCAGAGGTAGAATGCCCCTGGGTTCAATACCCAGTACCACAAAAAAGAAATAATAATAATAATAATATTCCTATTCCCACCACATTTAGACTTTTTTTGTTTGTGGAACTGGGATGCCTGCCTATTGCTCTGTATAGTACTTAAAGCTCAAGGTACTTGCAGATTGCTAAATCAATGGGGTGTGTCATAATCTGGAGAGATTTGAGGTCGCTGTTTGTTTTTGCTTCTGTCTCACCCACCATGTTTGCGCAACTTTTCCCCATGACAGCAGCATGTTCCTTCCATGGCGGTTTGGAGGCCTAGGACTCCAGCTGCCAGTAGCCGGGCGATAACAATGCCAGGGTTCATCCTGACTTGCTCTCTGAGGGGTCAATCACACGCAATTCAATGCAGTTTCAACAACTGCCTGTGGCCTTCCCAGCTTGCAGCTCGTCAGTGGTCCCCAGAGGTTGGCTTGGAGATGTGCATCCACATACCTCGAAATGTCTGGTTCCCATGTCCCACTCTTTACATCTAAACACTTGGTTTTGTTTCTTTCCCTTTTTTTTAATGCTTTGTTGATTTTTCTGAAAGTGCTATGGTGTTTTTGTTTTTGTTTTTGCGGTACTGGGGATGGAACCCAGGGGCATTCTACCTCCAAGCTACAAGTTATAAGAGTGCACCACCATACCCGGCTATGATAACAATTTTTTCAAAAAAGAAATGTGAGCCGGGCGTGGTGGAGCACGCTTGTAATCCCAGTACTAGGGAAGCTGAGACAGGAGGGTCGCAGGTTTGTGGTCTCACTCCGCAACTGAGTGAGACCCTGTTTTGAAAATAAGGAATAAAAAATAGGGCTGGGGGTGTAGCTCAGAGGAAGAATGCCCTGGGTTCAATCCCCAGCACTGCAAAAAAAAAAAAAAAAAAAACTGAGGTCAGCAAGAGAGATGTGAACTTGAGGGACATGCCCAGCCCTGTGTGTGTGTGTGTGTGTGTGTGTGCACAGCATGTGGGAGTGTGCTTTTGAAAGTATGAACAGCACTGGCTGGCCGCGGGGTCTACAAAGGAAGGTGTCCCCCACTGCCTAGGGAACTCGGTGGCCCAGGATCTTGGCCCCCTCCCACATTCGTTCATACCAGTTCAGAAGCAGCTGTGATGTAAATGACCCGTCCCAGTTGGGCCATTTTCCTGCAGTTCTAACACCTGCATTCTAAGGCCTCCCACCCCATAATGTTTACACAAGAATGTTTCTACGCATCATTTCCACTACTCCCGCCACAGTTGACGCAAAATCCTGTAGCTGATTCTCTCGGTCAGGAATTTGGAATTGGATTGAGATCAGAAGCCGGAAGCTTCATCATATTAATAGCCAGGTCAGCCTGGCATGGGGGGCGCATACCTGTAATCCCAGGACTTGGGAGGCTGAGACAGAAGGATCACAGGTTCGAGGCCAGCCTCAGTAATTTAGTGAGACTTTCAGCAACTTAAGGAGACCCTGTTTCCAAATAAAAAATAAATAAATAAATAAATAAATAAATAAAAAAGACCAGTGGTGTATCTCAGAGGTAGAATGCCACTGGGTTCACTCCCCAGTACCAAAAAAAAAAGGTGGCAGGTCAATCTGCTCTTCCTTGGAGGACATAAACCAGCCCAGCAGCTGTCTCCTCCAGTTCATTTCTTACTTAGCTAGAGCTTAGTAGTGTCTCCTATATGCACCAAGCGCCTGCCCTACCATTAGCATTTTAGCAGTTTTTCTTGTAACTTAGAGATGATTTATTTATTTATTTATTTATTTATTTTTTTTGCGGTACCGGGGATTGAACCCAGTGGCTTTCTACCTCCGTGCTACACCCCCGGCCCTATTTTTTATACTTTATTGAAACCAGGTCTCACGAAGTTGCGGAGGGCCTCACTAAGTAGCTGAGGCTGGCCGCGAACCCGGATCCTCTGGTCTCCGCCTCCCAAGTACTGGTATTACAAGCGTGCACCACCACGCCCGGCTCAGAGATGATTTAAAGTATACAATAAGAAACCTATTGGTTATATGCAAACACTATGACATTTTATTTTATTTTATATACTTAGGGTTTTTCAATACTAGGGATTTGAACTCAGGGGTATTCAACCTCTGAGCTACACCCCGAACCCTTTATATTTTCATTTTATTTTATTTTACTTTATTGTGGTACTGGAGATTGAACCCAGTGCATTCTACCTCCAAGCTACACCCCCAGGTCTCTTTTTTTTTTTTTTTTTTTTTTTTTTGCGGTACCTGGGATTGAACCCAGGGGCATTCTACCTCCGTGCTACACCCTCAGCCCTATTTTTTTATACTTTATTTTGAAACCGGGTCTCACAAAATTGCGGAGGGCCTCACTAAGTAGAGAAAGAGAGGGGAGAGAGAGAGGAAGAGAGAGAGAGAGAGAGAGCGCTGAGGCTGGCCGCGAACCAGGTTCCTCCGGTCTCCGCCTCCCAAAGTACTGGGATTACAAGCATGCGCCACCACGCCCGGCTTCCCCCAGATCTTTTTTACTTTTTGTTTTGAAATAGGGTCTCAAGCCAAGCATGGTGGCACACACTTGTAATCCCAGTACTTGGGAGGCTTAGACCGGAGGATCCAGGTTCGCGGCCAGACTCAGCTACTTAGTGAGGTTCTCCGCAACTTAGTGAGACCCTGTTTCAAAATAAAGAATAAAAAATAGGGCTGGGGGTGTAGCTCAGAGGTAGAATGCCCGTGGGTTCAATCCCCAGTACTGCAAAAAAAAAAAAAAAGAAATAGTGTCTCACTAGGTTGCTGATAGTCTCACTACTTGCTGAGACTGTCCTTGATCCTGCAATCCTCCTGTCTCAGCCTCCCTAGAACTGGGATTACAGGCATGTGCCACCACACCTAGCTTTTATTTTTTATTTTAAAACAAGGTTTTCCTAAATTACCATGTTCTGGCCTTGAACTTGAAACCCTCCTCCCTCAACCTCCAGTGTACCTGGGATTACAGAGGTGTGCCTTCACGTTCAGCATGCTATGCATGTATGTGTGTGTGTGTGTGTGTGTGTGTGTGTGTTGTGGCACTGGGGATTGAACCCAGGGGCATTTTACCTCCGAGCTATACCCCCAGCCCTTTTTTATTTTTTGTTTGAAAACAGGGTCTTGTTAGATTGCTAAGTGTCTCGATACATTGCTGAGGCTGGCCTCAAACCTGAGATCCTCCAGTCTCAGCCTCCCAAGTACTGGGAATACAGGCCTGCACCACCATGGCCCGCCTTATGCTATGCCATTTTCTTTTCTTTTTTTTTTTTTTTTTTTTCAGTACAGGGGATTGAACCCAGGGGCATTTTACCTCCGAGCTATACCCCGGCCCTATTTTTTATACTTTATTTTGAAACCGGGTCTCATGAAGTTGCGAAGGGCCTCACTAAGTAGCTGAGGCTGGCCACAATCCCGGATCCTCCGGTCTCAGCCTCCCAAGTACTGGGATTACAAGCGTGTGCCACCACGCCCGACATGCTATGCCATTTTCTGTAAGGAATTTAACCATCCAAAGATTTTGGTATCCTCCAGGGCTCCTGGAACCAACCACCGGCACATCCTGAGAGACGACTGTGTAAGGTTCAAGAGGAAAGAGGGAAGCCAGGCGTGGTGGCGCACGCTTGTTATCCCAGTACTTGGGAGGCTGAAACAGGAGATCGCAGGTTTGTGGCCAGCCTCAGCTCCTTAGTGAGGCCCTCCGCAACTTAGTGAGACCCTGTTTCAAAATAAAGAATAAAAAAACAGGTCTGGGGGGTGTAGCTTGGAGGTAGAATGCCCCTGGGTTCAATCCCCAGTACCGAAAAAAAAAATAGGGCTGGGGGTGTAGCTAGGAGATAGAATGCCCCTAGGTTCAATCCCCGGTACCGCAAAAGAAAAATAAAGAGGGAAGAGGGTCTCCAGGTGTAGCCCCTGGGCCAGCAGCATCAGCACCATCAGAGAACATGTTAGAATTCTCAGGCACCCTCCAGGTACATGGAACCAGGGTCTCTAGGGATGGGCCCAGGCTGTCTGTGTCTTAACAAGCGCTCCAGGGGATTGTAGTGCACGCTCCAGTGTGCTAACCACAGCATTCGGGGCCTGGGAAGCCGATCTCAGAAATGAGAACCTCGTCTGAGACTGGTGAGGTCCTGCAACCCGCCGCTGGGCTTGCGTCACCAAGATGTTTCCCCGCTGACTAATCCATGGCCGGTGCAGGTGATTAGTGCAAATTAGCTGCGTTCAGGTGTGCTTTGGACTTAAGTGCCACCTTTCAGCTCAAGATTACCAAACACCACTTATTTTTACCCCAGAGAGGCTCTGGGAGGCTCCAGGCCAGAGAGAAAGTTAAGAATAGAAAGCAAGCGGGTCATCTGACTACGCTCTAACCACCACCTTGTGATTCACCACTGCGTGCAAACCCAGGGTCCTTAAATAAAGAGCCTGTTGGTCTTTTCAGAAACCAAAGAGCCACAGAATGTAAAGCCAAGGCAAGACATATCACAGACAGCTGCGTCTGGCTCCGGTTACCCTCTCGTGAAACGGGCTACTGTGAATTCAGTTCAGAGTATGGGTTCACTATTTTAGCCGGGCATGGTGGCGCATGCCTGGAATCCTAGTACTTGGGAGGCTGAGACAGGAGGATCACATGTTGGAGGCCAGCTTCAGCAACTTAGCAAGACCTTCAGCAATTTTGTGAGACCCTGTTTCAAAATTTAAAAAATAGCCGGGCGTGGTGGCGCACGCTTGTAATCCCAGTACTTTGGGAGGGGGAGACCGGAGAATCCGGGTTTGCAGCCAGCCTCAGCTCTCTCTCTCTCTCTCTCTCTCTCTCTTTCTCTCTCTCTCTCTGTCTCTCTCTCTCTCTGTCTCTCTCTCTCTACTTAGTGAGGCCCTCTGCAACTTTGTGAGACCCGGTTTCAAAATAAAGTATAAAAAAATAGGGCCGGGGGGTGTAGCACAGAGGTAGAACGCCCCGGGTTCAATCCCCGGTACCGCAAAAAAAAAGAAAAAAATTTAAAAAAATAAAATAGGGCTGGGAGTTTAGCTGGGAGGTAGAATGCACCTGGGTTCAATCCCCAGTACTGCAAAAATATGTATTTTTTAATATATACATGGGTTTTATATATATATATGGGTTCACAAATTTACCCCAAAATATGTCACCTTGGCACTAAAGAAGACAGCAGGAGGAGGAAGGTCACATACCTTTTCTCCTCCCCTTTTTTTCTTTCTTTTTTTTGCGGTACTGGGGATTGAACCCAGGAGCATTCTACCTCCGAGCGACATCCTCAGCCCTATTTTTTATTCTTTATTTTGAAACATGGTCTCGCTAAGTTGCGGAGGGCCTCACTAAGTAGCTGAGGCTGGCTGCGAACCCAGATCCTCCTGTCTCAGCCTCCCAAGTACTGGGATTACAAGCAGGTGCTACCACGCCCGGCTCCTCCCCTTTTTTTCTAAAGCAAGTCATAAAGTGTGGAAAGAGTTCCCTGACCTTCCTCTAACACAGGTTATGAGAAAGGTAATCCCTGCGTCCCCAGAGGAAGAGGACATCCTCACTCTGAAGACGGGACTGGGATTTGAGAAGAAGCAACAGACACAGGCTTGCTAAATTCCCCTGGCGGATCTACTGGATCACATCCCCTCTGTCCAATCATGCTTCAGTGTACGAGTCCACCTGCCCCACACTGAGCACAAGGATGCACAGGTTCCTATGCTCTTCATTGGGACTTATACTAAATAAACATGTTGACTTGTCCTTTGTGTGTGTGTGTGTGTGTGTGTGTGTGTGTGTGTGTTACTGGGGATTCAGCCCAGCGGCATACTACCTCTGGGCTACACCCCCAGCCCTATTTTTTTTTTTATTTTAAAACTGGGTCTTACTAGATTGATGAGAGTCTCACAACTTGCTGAGGCTGTCCTCCAACCTGCGATCCTCCTGTCTCAGCCTCCCAAGTACTGGGATCACAGCATGCACCACCACGCCTGGCCTTTTTTTTTTTTTTTTTTTTTTTTTTTTGGTGCGGTATGGGGGGCTTGAACCCAGGGGCATTCTACCTCTGAGCTATACCCCAGTCCTTTTTATTTTTATTTTATTTTATATATTTATTTATTTTGTGGCACTGGGGATCAAACCCAAGGGCATCCTACCTCCGAGCTACACCCCCAGCCCTCTTTTATTCTTTATTTT